>CAEGAE010017541.1:0-28451 GCA_903067095.1 Girardinus metallicus | reverse complement strand
TTAGCCTTCTCTCTAAAATAAGCATTTGAGCTATTCTTTATTTATTAGCTATGTTTAGCACACTGTTACTGTTCAAAGAAAGACATCCTGCTACTAATATCCCACATGCCACTGACAGTATTTATGCTAACATTAGTATTTTGGCTAATTTTGGCTCATACAAAATTAGCTACATTTGTTAAATATGTTAAATATTTATGTTAAACCTAAATGTAGGTTTAACATATTGAATGGAGTAGGTCCATGTTAGTCAACATGCTTGTGATTCTCCACATGCTATTAATATAATTTTAGCTAAACTTAGCATTGATGCTAATTTTTAGCTGGGTTCCAAGCAATGGGCACACTTTAGAAGGAAATTTTCTAGAGAACTCTACTTCTCCTCTCATAACTAAGTACAACTAAGTAGCATTGCATACAGTCAGGTGTGTGTGTGTGTGTGTGTTTCAGAGAGTGACCATGGTTCTGAAAGATCTTCCAGCTGATAACATTGCCCGTCCTTTGGGGAGGAACGAGGTAATTGGTCTGCTTTTCCGACTCACCATATTTGGAGCTGTAACCTACTTCACCATCAAGTGGATGGTGGACGCTATTGACCCAACTCGAAAGCAGAAGGTGGAGGCACAGAAGCAGGTGAGGATGTGGAAGCCTCGTCATTCACAGCGTTGTGGCTGTTCATAAATGTTCTGAATTGTCGCCAACAGGCTGAGAAGTTGATGCGTCAGATCGGAGTGAAGAACGTCAAGCTGTCGGAGTATGAGATGAGTATTGCTGCTCATCTGGTGGATCCATTGAGCATGCAGGTAGTTTCTCCTCATGAGAGTTGATGATGGAGAGTCAAGACTGCGTCTGATCTCTGACCTCTCATAGATTACCTGGAGAGATATCGCTGGTCTGGACGAGGTCATCACTGAGCTGAAGGAGACTGTGATCCTGCCTGTTCAGAAGAGACACCTGTTCCAGAACTCCAAACTGCTGCAGCCTCCCAAAGGTCAGAGCTCATTCACCTGCCTACTGTGTCATGTGACTGCAGCGGTGAGGTAGGTTTAAGATCATGTTGAACCTGAGAAAGAGTAGTGAGTTCAGAGACCAGAATTTCTAAAGACAGAGAAGCAGGTTTGGTTTCAGCGTTTCTGATTGGATAGGTCTGCAACATAATGATCAAAACAGGTTAAAACCCGTAGATTTGAGTGTTAATGGAGGTTCCCTCTAAATTTGTCTCCAATTTGTATTGTGATATTTTCTGGAGATGGAATCATGGGTTAAAGGACTTTGGACCTGAGATGGTGATTGTGATCTTTGGCTTTGTCTGTTCTTGTTGTCATACTTGCTGTAAAAAAAAAAGAAAAAAAAAAAGTTTTGTGTCTTGCTGTATGTTCTCTTTTGGTTCTTGGCGTCTGATCTGTCAGTTCCTTGTGGCTGTTCAGTTGTTTCTGTTAGCCTTCTCTCTAAAATAAGCATTTGAGCTATTCTTTATTTATTAGCTATGTTTAGCACACTGTTACTGTTCAAAGAAAGACATCCTGCTACTAATATCCCACATGCCACTGACAGTATTTATGCTAACATTAGTATTTTGGCTAATTTTGGCTCATACAAAATTAGCTACATTTGTTAAATATGTTAAATATTTATGTTAAACCTAAATGTAGGTTTAACATATTGAATGGAGTAGGTCCATGTTAGTCAACATGCTTGTGATTCTCCACATGCTATTAATATAATTTTAGCTAAACTTAGCATTGATGCTAATTTTTAGCTGGGTTCCAAGCAATGGGCACACTTTAGAAGGAAATTTTCTAGAGAACTCTACTTCTCCTCTCATAACTAAGTACAACTAAGTAGCATTGCATACAGTCAGGTGTGTGTGTGTGTGTGTGTTTCAGAGAGTGACCATGGTTCTGAAAGATCTTCCAGCTGATAACATTGCCCGTCCTTTGGGGAGGAACGAGGTAATTGGTCTGCTTTTCCGACTCACCATATTTGGAGCTGTAACCTACTTCACCATCAAGTGGATGGTGGACGCTATTGACCCAACTCGAAAGCAGAAGGTGGAGGCACAGAAGCAGGTGAGGATGTGGAAGCCTCGTCATTCACAGCGTTGTGGCTGTTCATAAATGTTCTGAATTGTCGCCAACAGGCTGAGAAGTTGATGCGTCAGATCGGAGTGAAGAACGTCAAGCTGTCGGAGTATGAGATGAGTATTGCTGCTCATCTGGTGGATCCATTGAGCATGCAGGTAGTTTCTCCTCATGAGAGTTGATGATGGAGAGTCAAGACTGCGTCTGATCTCTGACCTCTCATAGATTACCTGGAGAGATATCGCTGGTCTGGACGAGGTCATCACTGAGCTGAAGGAGACTGTGATCCTGCCTGTTCAGAAGAGACACCTGTTCCAGAACTCCAAACTGCTGCAGCCTCCCAAAGGTCAGAGCTCATTCACCTGCCTACTGTGTCATGTGACTGCAGCGGTGAGGTAGGTTTAAGATCATGTTGAACCTGAGAAAGAGTAGTGAGTTCAGAGACCAGAATTTCTAAAGACAGAGAAGCAGGTTTGGTTTCAGCGTTTCTGATTGGATAGGTCTGCAACATAATGATCAAAACAGGTTAAAACCCGTAGATTTGAGTGTTAATGGAGGTTCCCTCTAAATTTGTCTCCAATTTGTATTGTGATATTTTCTGGAGATGGAATCATGGGTTAAAGGACTTTGGACCTGAGATGGTGATTGTGATCTTTGGCTTTGTCTGTTCTTGTTGTCATACTTGCTGTAAAAAAAAAAGAAAAAAAAAAAGTTTTGTGTCTTGCTGTATGTTCTCTTTTGGTTCTTGGCGTCTGATCTGTCAGTTCCTTGTGGCTGTTCAGTTGTTTCTGTTAGTATTTTCCTCCCCATCTGATTTGTTGCTTCTTCCCATATGTTCTTTGTTGGTTATTTCTTATCTAAGATGTCAATCTTCCAGTCTTGTGTAACTTTTACAAAAATCTTTTTTCCATATTTGTGAAGACTGTCACCATATCATGACAGTATAATATGAGACAGATAATCTTTGAAAACATCAGTCTCCTCCACCTCCTCCCTGCGCTGCTGTTACTGTCTGAAAAATGCACCGTTCCTGGTCAGAAACAACCAATCAGAGCCAGGAACAGCCAGCACTGGTCTCAACCAGCCCCTTCTGAAGGACAATTTTGTTTACTGAGACTTCATAATTCATTTTTTTTATTATTTGGATATTTAACATATCTATCAATTCCAATGTTAAATGTTCAGTAGAATTTAAAGTTTATTGATCTTTGAAAATGTTTTATTGCATTATTATGCCATTGGCATCATACGATTTGAAAATGGTCTCAAAACAACAATATTATCATTCATCACAATAATTACTGGGACAATTTATTGTCCAGTAAAATTTGTTACTGTGACAGACCTACTCATACCATACTGTCAGGAAATTGTGACAGTTTCAACACAAAAAAACAACTTTTTTTAATTTTTAATTTTTTTTTTTTACATATTGCTGCTGGTTATCTCCAGACTTATGGTGGTTATTTCCTTTGGGCAGCTGTGTAGAAGGCAGTTTAAAGTAGCTGAATCTTTTATGTCAACCTCTTTGAATGTTGTTGCTTAGTGGCTGACTTTTTATGTTTGCTATAATAAGAGGATCAAATATTGCATACAGTCAGTGCTCTTTAAAAAATGAGAATATAAAACCTCTCAGAGATTCAAATCATGTCAAGAAGAGTTTAATTGAACTAACCCTTGTCTACATTTAGATGTTCTAACCCAGTAGTTCCCATTGTTTGTCTGTGGACAGCTAGGACATTTTAAAAACCCTGGGCAGGATGCTTAGATGGTACTTAACAACATCAGCTGAATGAGTTCAAATCAAAGTGACCACTGGGCTTCAGGCAGTGGTCACTGAGGAACTCATCATGAGTTATTTATGAGTTACATCATGAGTTCACCATAAATAACTACAATAAATATGTAGTTATTTATGATCCAAACAAGTTTTATTCTGAAACTTAGAAAAGTAAGTCAGTGTTGGCCTTATCCTGTCGTCATTTTAACAGGCGTACTGCTTTATGGCCCCCCTGGCTGTGGAAAAACACTGATCGCCAAGGCAACAGCGAAGGAGACAGGGTTTCGCTTTATCAACCTGCAGCCAAGCACACTGACGGACAAGTGGTATGGGGAGTCGCAGAAACTGGCTGCTGCTGTATTCTCATTGGCTGTTAAGCTGCAGCCTTCTATAATCTTCATTGACGAGATCGGTGAGAAATGTGCACACAGTGACTGACTACAGATAGATGTTGTCTGTTTGTGACCTGTATGAATTAATCACCTGCATGTTGTAGTATCTGCCTGGCTCCAATACATATCACTGCTTTTGAATTTAGACTCGTTCCTGAGGAGTCGCTCAAGCTCAGACCACGAGGCTACAGCCATGATGAAAGCCCAGTTTATGAGTCTGTGGGATGGACTAGACACAGATCATCATTGCCAGGTGCGTGTGCAACCACAGATGCACACACAAGCAGGTGGATGTGGTCTGATGGTTTTCTCCATGTCAGGTGATTATAATGGGTGCGACCAACCGTCCTCAGGACCTGGACTCTGCCATTTTGCGGCGGATGCCAACCAGGTTTCACATCAACCTACCTGTATGTACAGTCATAGTATTTACAAGTTCTGTCAGAGATCCTGTTGTAGACGATGCTAACACTGTTTGTTTCTGCAGAGCGATAGGCAGCGAGAGGACATCCTTCGTCTGATTCTGATGAATGAAAAGGTAAGTTCAGCTCGAGAAAACAAACTTGCCATTTGTTTTCACTGAAATGATAAATTTTGAAAATACAACCTCTAAACATCAAGTCTGCTCTGGGCGAAAGGCGGGGTCACCTAAAGGTGGGACAGACTAATTTGTAAGTAAGAGCTAATGATTTTAAACTTGACTCACACCTCAGGGGGGCATGAAATGGGGGCTGGAGCCCCTTTCATCCTTTAAGCTTCAAGTGCCCTTTTTTGACTGTTTTTTTTTCTTTCTATCTGTGCATCAGGAGCCCTGCTTGTGCTCCTCATCAATAGTATTTAGGTCTAATAATGGCTGAGCATTCTCAGTGCCTCTGCCTCCATGTTGTTAAGACACTGAGCCCATGGTGAGGGGGAGGGTGGAACTGCAGTCGCTATGACTGCAAATTATGAGCATGTTTTTTTTTTCAAACATACTCTGGTTTAATGAAAAAGAAAGTTGTGTCTGCCACCTGTTGGTGGCTCTTACCTCAGGCATGAGGTATGGCTCACACCTGAGGTATGAAGTGGCAGAGCCGCCTTTCTACATTGCTGCACCATTTCTTACAAATAAGAATAAAGACCAATTCAGAACAGACTGAACTGATAGATCAGCTGATAGTTTATATTCACCTGCAGGTGGACCCCTCTGTTGACCTTAAAATTGTTGCCAAGGAGACAGAGGGTTTTTCAGGAAGTGACCTCAGAGAAACGTGTCGTGATGCAGCACTGCTCTGCGTCCGAGACTTTGTCCACAACCAGAGCACCAGGTAAGCTGCAGTCGCCTATTCAATCACATTTCGCATGTCCCAGATACGCCTGATGTTGTCTCAGATGTGTTTATTTATTTATTTATTTATTTATTTTTGCTGTTTCTCAGGTCGGAGGAAGATGACCCTATACGTCCGATCGGTCAGTCTGACCTGCAGACCTCAATCAACAAGATGAAGCGCTCTAAGGCAGCAAACATTCATGGTGTTCTGGTGCATGCCGCTCTGGACTAAATGCTTGGGTCATGTGAACTTCCAATACCTCAACTGGTGTGGAAACGCATTGAGCATGTGCCACTTACTGCTTTCTGACATCTTTGTTTCCTGTCTCCTCCATGTTTGGTTACCCAACAGGAACCTGGTGTTCCTGATGGGAGGAGTTCATAGTTACACCACAGTTCTCTGTGAAGCTACCTAGGGATGTGCCACCTCACCAAAGTTCTTATAATCTTCCCGCTGTTGTCACCCCCGACCTGAAGACGCTGAGATGTTCTGAATTTGAAAATAAGCCTCACTGTCTCAAAGCTAATAAATTTTAATCATTAGACAAAACCCATAAATTTAATGAAACAATGAAACTGCTGACAAATTGGTCAGGAGCAGCACTCTGTGATGGCACACAGCAAGCAATTATCAACACAGTCATTTATAATTGATTAATACCTTTATTGATCCTTTATATGTTTTTGTGACTTTTATAATTTTCCGAGGGATGGTTGTATATTTATTATTTATATCTAACCATGGTGGGGTATTGTGTTCTGTTCAGCTCTGATTGTAAACAATCTGAAGTGTTTTTTTATGCAGTAGAAAAATAAAAAGCAAAATAATATTTATTTTAACGCATCTCTTTGGATGGAGCTCATTTTGTCACTTCACTGTTTGGTTATTGAACATTTTGGTTGTTTCCTATGTCAGAGCTGTCTACCTTGCTCTGACAGTTCATGGTTGAAAGTACTTACAAACGTGGACAAAATTGTTGGTACCCCTTGGTTAATAAAAAACCCCCACCACTGTCACAGAAATAACTTGAATCTGACAAAGGTAATGAATGAAAATGAAAGTCAGACATATCTTTTTAAACATGCTTCAAAATTATTTTAAAAAAAAACCTCATGAAACAAAAAATTATGGTACCCTTAATATTTTGTTGCACAACCTTTTGAGGCAATCAAACGATTCCTATAACTGTCCATGAGTTCTGCACCTCTGAGCAGGTATTTTGAGTGAACTCTCAGGTTTACAGCCTTTTCCAGACAGCATTTTTCAGCTCCTTCCAAAGATGCTCATAGAAGGCCACTTCAGAATAGTCCAATGTTTTCCTCTTAGCCATTCATAGGTGTTTTTAACTGTGTGTTTGGGGTCAATAAACTGTCGTAAAACCCATGACCTGCGACTGAGACCAACCTTTCTGACACTGGGCAGCACATTTCTCTCTAGAATCCCATGTTAGTGTTGAGATGTCGTTATACCCTGCAGATTCAAGACGCCCTGTGTCAGATGCAGCAAAGCAGCCCCAGAACATAACGGAGCCTCCTCTATGTTACACAGTGGGACTGTGTGCTGTTCTTGATGTGGCTGTGTAGTGGATGTCCGTGGGAACAAACCAGGCTGACCCAGACGCAGACGTTGGATGGATTAAAGTGTTCCGGCGACGCGTTTCCTTGACAACAAGCGGAACGCTGTTTTCTGAATATGGTTCTCTGTTAAGGCCCTTCACCTTGACAGCATTGGATCAGCTACGTTACCTGGACGTCAGATGGATTATGCTTTATAGTATATGAATCTTCATGTGTGCACAGCCGAGTGGTTCGGAATGCGCGCTGCAAAATTTTCTTCTTCTGAACAATCTCTTCAAGTCGGAACTTTCTCACGGCACTCAGCTCTGCAGGTGTTCTGTTACCCGTCAATCCGCCCCAACATGTGGTAATGCGCATGCGCACATCAATGCTATGTCACATACTGCTTACTCAGCAGATTTCTTATCAATACATCCTATCTGCGGAAGTTCATTTCGTCCCAGGCTAATGTAAGCTTTAATTAATTTATTTTATACCTGGCTTTCATGAAGCTGCTGTATTACTTTCTGTTTTAAGTTTTCATGACAGTAGGGCTGTAACAAAAAGTAGAGCCTGGGGAAAGAGTCCCACATGACTCTGCTTCAGTAAATAAGCACAAAAATTTAATCTGAAAATCTTGCTTTATTAAAGCTTTAATTCAGAAGCATTTGGAACTAAAAGCACCCTGAAAACTTATTTGGCACATACAATTCTTTCACCCACAAGATATTTTCTAAACCCAGAGCAGGAATTTGTGCAGTCACAATTTCAAAACTGTTACAGTATATAAATTTTATAAAAAATATTTTTTAAGTATTAGTTGAAACTGTCACTATGTTGCAACAGTATGGTTATGAGGCAAATAAGCTGTGAAAAAAAAAGTGCTCCTCTGCCTTCTCCCAGTGCTAACTAGAAGCAGCCAATCAGAGGCAGGAGGAGGGTCTTAATGCTATCCATCATACTCATGTAAATGCTGTTCATACTCCAAACAAATAAGCTCCAGTTTATGTGATAAACTACAACTGGCTTATCACAACATAGCCTGCCAGGAACCTTCAGGATAATTGGAATGGCCACCGATGAAGGGTTTCCTGTCACAGCAAACTATTTCTCTGCCATTAGCACATTTAGCAGCACATACAAGAGTGTGATTGACAGCGCTAAGACTTTCCTCTTGGCTCCCGACTGGCAGCAGACTGCAATAGTAGCTGCAATCTATGAAAAGAGATCCATCTTTACATATTATGCTGTCAAGGCATAGCAACAGTTTTAACAAATATGTAGAAAACATTTTAAATAAAAGTTACATTCTGCTGTCTTAAATAAAACCTGAGTCAGCAAGAAATCAACTTAAAGCTTCAGACAGAATCCCAGATTAAAGAGTCAGTTCAAAAATTAGAGTAATACCTTGCTGCAATATTCTTTGTATTCATCTAAAAACAATTTCAGTAAATTTCAGCTAGTTGAGTGGATCACAGAGATTTTTCCAGTTGATTACATTAATATTTTTGTATGCAGAGGCTGGAAATGGTACAGAAACTGTTTGCTAGGGTAACCCTAATCCTAACCCTTTGCTATTGAAAAGGGTTAGGATATCTGGATGCCCTTTAACAACAGACAGCAGTTTATAAACAGAGAACGTTTCAATGGAGTGTCACAGCTCTAGTAAGAGGGAATAATCACTCCAGTCAGTTTTTGCAACACTTAATCAATAAAGTTCAGACCTTGAAGAGCAGTTTTGCAGCTACAGTATCTGATTAGATGATGCTTGGGTGAGTCTGAGGCTTTGTCACCAGGTGGATTAAGACAGAATAAGATTGTATAAGGGTTCAAGCTGTCAAAGCTCAGTGTTGGGTCCCCGGCCTTTCCTCTCACACTCTCTGTTGAAGTCACAGCCATCTAGCAGGTAGCGGTATGCTGCACGAACATCCCTGTAGAGTGGTGCGTCTTCAGTCTGAAAGTTTGGAAAGCGTAGTGGAGTCTCATTAATGAGCAGCTGCAGTCGAGGGCCACGCTGACAGTCATAGAGAACGAAGAGCAGGTTGGCAGCGTACGGAACGATGCGACTGGTCCGGAAACTTCTTCCTACAGAGAGATGGGCAGTTATTGTTCTGAACAACAGGATGTGTTCAGAACATAGTGGTCACCTGCGAGGACGACCACTATGTGACTTCTGAAGGCAGTTGGTTACAGTAGATTTTAAAAAGTGATATCAAGAGTAAAGAGAGCGGAATAGAGATTTTTATGAGCTTTATATCATGTTATTATTCCTTCATCAAAAACACAGCAAGAGTGTCGCTTTGATTCTTTCATGCATGTTTGAGAAACTCCTTGAATTTCCTGCAACAGTCATTGAGAGGTGTTTATGTGTTTGCTCCCACATGGCGCTAAGTATTTCCACTTAGCGCCTCCTTTTGGAGCTGTAGTCTCCAGCTGAGCTTCCACCTCACAATACACCTCCATCCTCACCTCCATCACACAGTTAGCAAGCACCTGCTGCTGGTGTGCTTAACATACATGCTAATTCTCAGTTCTATGCTCCAAACAATGGTTGCTAAAGTCATAATGAGAAGCATTGTTGTGAAGTCCAATTTCTTTTAAGTTATGTTTGACATACAGCATAACAACCAAAGATAACATAGTTGATTGATTGTGCTATAAAATGCACTGTGTGCCTGGAACATACATACTACTCTTAATAATTCCACCGACCATTCCAGTATTGCAGTGTAAATTCTATTTATTATAAAATATATATATTTTTAAATAAATAAATAAATGCTTTATTTAGTAATTTGGGTGAAATTTTGAATATGTCCAGAAAGGAGTCAGGTTTTCCTACATTTTCTTTGTTTTTTTTAAATATCTTTTTAACAAAGTTTCCCCAACACTTCTAGGCACCTTCAAATTTTACTAAACCTTTTTTTTTCTCATTTTTACATAACATAGAATGAAAAGATGCTTCCAGAACTCACGTCTTTCATCATTTAAAGAAAATTTCCTTGTAAAAATGTATCTTTCCTTTTTGGATGAAGAGAGACCTTTTTTTCAAAAATGGGAATCTTTCCTGGCATGTAGAAAGAAATGCATATTTTACATTTGATAAATGTCAGGCTTCTTACCATGCTGTGAGTGGTAGTTGCTAGCAGTGGGCAGAGTCTGGTCTTTGTACAGTCCAAGTAGGGAGATGAGGGGGATGAGCGTCTCAGCATGTCCCACCAAGACAGAGGCTGGCTCTGGTCCTGCCTCAGTGGATCTGGAATCAACCAGGATTCAGTCAATAAACAATAGGGAATCAAGAAGGGGGTTCCTAGAGCTTAGTCAGGGAACACCCCACCTGCGCGGACGGCCAGCTTTATCTAGGGTCCTGAAGATGTGATGGAAGAGTGGACAGCTGGACAGACTGCTGATTAAGTGACCATGAGAGCGCTTCCAGAATTGCTTCAGATCAAAACTGTACTCCAACACCTGCAGAAAAATGACAAGGAGAAAACAGCATCAAAAATCATTGATCAATTTAATCTACTCTGGTCTTTATCCAAGATCCCAGATGATAAACCTCAGAACCAACATTTTTCCTCATTGAAAATGCAAAATGTACCAGAACAAATCTCTGTTTCTGCCTCCAGTGGGTAACCCTTTGGATCAAACTGTATTCCAATTCAAAGATCCTAAATGCCTGGAGCAAACTTTTCAACATTCCATCTCTGATCAACCATTTTGCTTTTGTAGTAAGGAAAACTTTAAATTTAACTTTGAAAGTTTAAGGTGTGAAAGCCTTGTGACATCTTATAAGACAAGATGTGCATCCTCTGTCAAAATGATTGATTCATGCGTTTCTTTTAAAGAGGAAACTGTCCATAACATTTTGCTGAGGTTGGTTTCTGCTACCTAGACAGACGTTACTGAAGGCAGACCCTCCACCTTCTTCACCCACACCTGAATTGATTCAAACTTTACTTTTGATAATTCAGCATTTTAAACCAAAGTAATTGAGGTTCACTGTGAGTTTGCTGAAAAATAATACATTTTCTTGCCTTTTTTTGTTTTATATAAATTTTGCAAATATCTTTCAGAAAATATTGCTCTCATACCTTTGCATCACGCTCATCAAACAGGAAGCACCATGGCGAGTGGATGGATTTGATGGACAGTTCGTAGGAACAGATGAAGAACGCTGCTTCCACCATGTCTAAAAGAGCCAGAAAGCGGAAAAAAGGTCAAAGGGAACATTTCCTTTCTAACATTACAATAGAGTGACTAAACACACAGAATGAGAAAAAGATCTACAAAGTTGGTAAAAAGAAAAAAAAAAAGAGAAATGTTGTAATATTCTTCAACTGCCAAGTACTAATATCCCATCTCTAAGCTGAGGGAATGCCTCTAGGCTCCTACCTGGGGTGAGTAGGTGAAGAGAAAGGCCCAGTTTCTCAGCCAACCTCCTCCTCACTGCCTGCATTTCCTCGCCATGTTTGAACTTCTCAACTTCCAGCAGCGCAGTGTGGTTGTTCTCCACGCCTTCCACATAACCACGGCAACGCTCAAAGAAGCGCATTAGTTCATCATCCACCTCATGGTTGTATCCTTGAGCACTGTCTGTAGGGGCAGAGGTCAGAGGTCAACATTTTAGATAAAAGACTTGTCAGGTGTTCTGACTATCTGTGCTACTCACCAATCCATCCTACCTTGTGGTAAAGCTCATGCACACATTGATGCTACGTCACATACTGCTTACTCAGCAGATTTCTTATCAATACATTGTACCTGTGGAAGTTTCGTTTCATCTGTTTTATTTCGTCAAAGATTAAGGTAAGCTTTAATTTATTTAGTTTATACCTGACTTTCATGTAGTTGCTGTATTACTTCATGTTTTAAGTTTACATGTAAGGCAGCTTGTAACCATACATGTAAATGGCTTTATTTGAAGTCCGCAGTGTCGTTACTATACTGTATACTGTAAGCAAGAAAGTGAATCAGGACAAAATACGTTGTTTTTGTGGGACATTTTGTCCCCATTTAAAATATAGAGGCTTGAATTGTTTTGTTTTTTTAAATTAAACCATGCTAAGCAGAGCATGTTGGTAGCAACATTATGTGTTATTGAAGCTGTTTATGTCTATGGTGTAATATTAGTGTATATTAAGCACAGGCTATCATTTCAGGTGCACAGTGACCTGCACAGTTCGGTGGACACATTTTGGCTGCGCTTCATTTGATAAAGACTGTTATACAACGTGTTAATGAGCAAAAAATGTTTGCGGGGATCTATTTGTAGACGTCTGTTTAATAAAAACTTAGTTTCCCCTGTCTGATAGTGTTTCATTCTTACAAACACTTACGATTAGAAATATATTACAGCGGTATGATACAGACTATGCTTTACCTCTGTATTTTAAATATTTTGTAAAAGGTAGGATATTCTGATGCAAGGTCTCAATGCACCAATATGAGCTACTACTTCTCTACCTCTTCTCTTTGTAGAAGAGGTAGGATTTTTTGATGAAAGAGTTTTAGTGCATCAATATGTGCTACTTCTGTATTTTATAACAATATTCAAATGAAGGAATCTGCTGCAGCAAAATGTGCTACCCACGTATTTACCAGGAAGGATATTTGGATGGAGTTTTGGTAGATCAACATGTGGTACCGTGTGGATTTTATGAATGTAGGATTCTAACATGGTGTTTTAGTGCATCTAAATGTACTAGCTTTACACATTAAAACATTACACTGTTCTCAAGAAGGATATTAGTGCATTTACACAAGCAGGTATTTTAAACGGGTTCAGGTGGTTTTAGAAAACTTTTCGTCATTCACATATTTTTATGCTACTATCACTGCTAAGGGCCACTTAAATAATGTTTTCCGATTATTATATTTAACACTGACACCAACTGATAAGGTCTTTGGTATGTAAACATGACGGTAGCGGTTTTCAAAAGGTAGCACAGACCGACAGACATAGCACAGATTTTCCTATCGTAGCGCTGATTTGACGAGGTAGCACAGATAGTCAGAACACCAGAATATCTTTCAGTGGTGGCAGCAGCGGCAGTGGTGACTGTCACCATGGCAACCCCAGTGCTGCTGCAGACCCTCCTGGAAAGCCTCCACGCTGCTCACACAGCGGTGCTTAGAGCTGGTCACAAAGTGGATTCTCCTCTTCCTCACGTTTTCTTCCGACAGCAGAGATGGTAACAAAGTGGCCAGCCGCTGGGCCAGGAACTGGAGGTCTTCCCTACCCTTCCTCACCAGCCGACCTGATTAAGAGGCGTAAAAGGATTAATCTTTATGGAATATTTAAAAACACTAGATGCAAATTATTATTATTTTTTTTAAATAGGCCTGTTTTTTTTTTTTTTTTTTAATCCTGTGTAATGTAAATACTTTTTTTTCTTTTATTAACTGAAATTCACCTTAAAAATTCAACTTGAACAAAATTTCCTGACAAGAAATTCCCTGCAAAAGTTGCCAGCACAAATTCCAGTCTAGAGTACTTACCGTCCATGTCCTCGGTGTACCAGGGTTCCCAACGGTTCCGGAGCTCATCCAGCCAGGCAGCCGAGCTCTCTGAGGTTCTGGAAGCTTCATTCTGGAGTAGCTCGCTTAGTCTGTGTATTCTGCGGATGTTCTTGATGGTAGGAAACCGGCTGCCGTGTCTAATGACGGCGGTCACGTGGAATGGGGTGCAAAACTCACCTGGCGGGGGTCTGAGGACCGAGGTGTTCACGGTTAAAGGGTCTCGGAGTAGGTTGGGTTTCACCTCCTCGTAGCGGGTCTTAGTTCCGAAATAAGTGGCAATACTAGGGACATCCGGTATTTCCGCGGAAGCGCAGAATACACGGGTCGGAATCAGGCTGAGAGCCGCCAGCCACAGGAATCTGTGTGTTCCGAGATGGAACATATCAGCTGATACTTTTGTTTGCCGTGTTTATGTTCCCAGACCTGACAACAGGACCTTCTGGATGCCTTTTAAGGGCCCATTCTTTAGACGGATCAACTAAATCGAACCAGGAAGTCAACGACTGAACCTTATCCATACGCCCTTAGTTTTTTTTTTCTCCTCTTCCTTCTTCTTCTTTTCTATTATAATGGATCGCAAGCAACTTTGAGGGGCATACCTCCACCTACTGTACATGAGTGTGTAGCAACACTACATCCATTAAATTCTATTTTATTTTGCATTCTGACGATAAATAAATAATGCCTTCTTTAATATGCAAATATCCACTATGTTTCTTTCATTTTCCAGTATTCTCCATTCCTGTCTTGTCCTACCAACCATTCTTCTCAATTTCTCCCTTTCAGGCTCGTATGTTTTACAATTCATCAGTGCATGTTCTAGATTTTCTTTCTCACCACACCCTTCACATTTATGATTATTTTTCCTCCCTATTAGACATATAATGTCATAGATATGACCTACTCTTAATCTCATTAATATTATTTTTTCCCTTCATTGCCTTTCATACCTTCATGTGATGTTACCCAACAGAATCAAACATTAGTGCCATCTCTGTGTAATCTAAATAAAATGTGCCGAATGGAACAGGTGTCTGAACAACATGGAGGCAGAAACTGAGAATCATTATTAGACAAAGGGTAGCCAGACTAGTTTATTTTGCTAAATTATTATATTTAGCTTTTTGCTGAGGGGCAAAAGCAGGCCTTCTGACATACAGATAAAAAAAAATTAAAAATTGAAAAATATTTTTTTTTAAAAAAGAAAAAAAAAAACCTCAAAAAGGACACTAGGGGCATCAAGGATAAAAGGGGCAGTGGGCTCAAGCCCCCTGAGCCCCCCTCCCTCTGCACATGCCTGAGGTTTAGAAACATGCACACACTCACGCTTTCAGGTGAAATTTCAGGATGAATACAAAAAGAACTATAACCTCTGCAGATGAACTTAATGTGACCTCTAAACTGTTTAGTGCACATGCCCGACTCTTCATTGTTTCAGATGAACATGTGCAACTGTTTTAGTTGCACATGGAGCTTAAAATCAAAATTGACAACAGATGTTTGATCCCTGACCAGTACATTTGTTTGGTTCACTTAGAATTGGTATTTAAACATTTCTCCTCATTAAGCTTTTCACATTTTCATCATGACATCATGAGACTAAGAAAACCTACTGTGTAACAGTACCGGATTCAGTGAGACTGCAGGAGTCAGAAAGGGATTGAAGTGGATGTCCTTAAGGCACATCCCTCACCTCTAGGTAATGGGATTACAAATAGTTTAGCTATAGATTCTGCTGTTCAGTAGGCCCAATATTCAAATGAATTTCTGATTGTTTGTTGATAAATTTGAGATTAATAATTTTACTCACTGTTATTGATAAATTTTGACACAAATATTAATTACGTAGCTTATCTAGCGCTACATTTAAAAATCCACAAGGCTTTATTAGTTGGCATTTCTACTTCTCTGCCTACTGGTGCAACTCAAGCATTGTGTTGGCTGTATGTAGTGAGACATCTTCATTGATTCACTGGAAATAATACTAATTTAGACTAAACTAGTCAACCAAAGTAATGAAAACATCAATACACTGCTTCAGTATTTGACATTTAAAACATGAAATAGAAAAACAAAACTGTTTTCAAACATCAGCTGTTTACATCCTGCTGTCTTTTGTAACAGAGGTAACATTATGTATATTAATTTATCAGGTTGTTTAAAGATCTTCTAACTTGCAAAAATATCACCTAGCAGCCAAGATAAATGCTACTGCTAATTTCTAATATTAGCAGTAACATTTATCAATCCCAAGCAACCAACACATCTAAACTGCTTCCATCATTATTGTACAATTTATGATGTAACATCTGTTTTATGATGAAAAGATTTTTGCCTTTAAAACTGGTTGTTATGACAACAAAGATAATCAACAGTTACATGAAGGACAAGAATTATTTGTGTTTTATTGGAGCTCTTTATTTCTTCCTAGAAGGTCATGTCTGTGGTGCTTACACACCTTTGGCAAGACCATGCCTCCTGATCATCTGTTGTACACTCTGTGACATCATCGTAAGGCTGTGCAAATGTGCTCTGCTCCCCACCAACATTCAAGGTTAATTTCTAAGCAAAAACAGAACCAACATGGAGAAGGGAAGGGTAGGGCACAACTGGAGTAAAAGGTGTTGTTACAGTGGCAGGACAAAGTAGCAGATTCACAGTTTGAATTGGGCTGACCTAGGGTATAGTTGCTGGTGCTCAGTGCAGGTTAAACTAAAGGCAGTGCTGAAGCTGGAAACTGAGGGGAGGCTGCAGAGCACATCAATCTGAGGAAGGGAGTGGATTCTTTAAAAGCACTTTCGGTGGACAATGGAGGGTCCAGCTTCATCATACTCCTGTTTACTGATCCACATCTGCTGAAAAGTAGAGAGGGAGGCCAGGATAGAGCCACCAATCCACACAGAGTACTTCCTCTCTGGGGGGGCGATGATCTGAGGGACAGAGTTAAATGTTAAATATCTTCAAACGTAAATGATATCTCAACATTTGTTCTATTAATAGGACAAATAAATTTTTGAAATACATGTGAGGTTCCACTAGGTATAATTATTTAGACTATTCTGTTTACCAAGAAGTCCTTAAACCCATGAACAGATTTTCTTTTTAATAACGACACATAAAGACAACAGATAACTGACTTTTGTTGAAAGGAAGTTATATATCCATTCTCATTCTGTCACATTAAAAGCCTAGACTCATCCTGGAATCTGGGATTGATATGAGCTCAGAGCTGACCTTAATCTTCATAGTGCTGGGAGCCAGCGCTGTGATCTCCTTCTGCATCCGATCAGCTATTCCTGGGTACATGGTGGTTCCTCCTGACAGCACATTGTTGGCATACAAGTCTTTACGGATGTCAATGTCGCACTTCATGATGCTGTTGTAGGTTGTCTCATGGATTCCAGCTGACTCCATGCCTGTAGGAAGATTGAAACACCAATATGTGGCTGTGTGCTAATGAATAATAAAAAATAAAAAAAACTGCTGTTTGTCAAAGCTATGATCTTTTTGATCATCAGTTAACCAAACAACGTAATAATTAATATGAAAACATGAACATGTGACTGACCAATGAACGATGGCTGGAAGAGTGTCTCTGGGCAGCGGAACCTCTCATTGCCAATGGTGATCACTTGACCATCAGGAAGCTCGTAGCTTTTTTCAAGAGAAGAAGAAGTGGCTGCCGTTGCCATCTCATTCTCAAAGTCCAGGGCCACATAGCACAGCTTCTCCTTAATGTCACGCACAATCTCTCTCTCAGCTGGAGGACAAATGGACATGGTAAACCAGACACATCTATGTGATGGGGTATCATGGAAGCTGAGATTGATCAAGGGGCAAGTACATGTGTATCATTGAAGAGGCATACCTGTGGTGACAAAACTGTAGCCTCGCTCGGTTAGGATCTTCATGAGGTAGTCTGTAAGGTCGCGGCCCGCCAGATCCAACCTCATGATTGCATGTGGTAGGGCATAGCCCTCATAGATCGGGACGTTGTGGGTGACACCATCACCGGAGTCCAACACAATACCTAAACGACAGAAAGGAGGCGTAACTCAGCTGGTTTCAGCCTTTGCTCTGTATCAAACATATTTCATACTGGTCTTAAGGAAGAAGGAGAAGGAAGAGTGTGGTCCAACCTGTGGTGCGTCCAGAGGCATACAGCGACAGGACTGCCTGGATGGCCACGTACATGGCAGGAACATTAAAAGTCTCAAACATGATCTGAACACAGATATTAAATTTACATCAGTAGGGACATAGTGCCATCAGATTTGCTTTATTTATTCTTCAACTTTAACTCAGAGCAAGAGATATGTTACACAGCATCAGATTTATTTTATCTAACCATATCAATTCCTGAGCTCTATGCTGCAACACATTCCAGTTGTACATCTGACTAGAGGAGTTGTGCATCAGTGATGAACCTTTCTGTACGTCACTGGTTTGAAACACTCAGGAAATTTTTTATGAAATGTAATTCAGTTACAGAGGGGAATCCTGGCAAGTGTGGCCAGCATGTGAGAGGAATGAATGCTGCTGCAGGAGATGAAACTGTGTTTAGAGAATTGAGGGCTGCTGAGTGCATCTGTGAAGTGACAGCAGCAGGAATATGTGATTAAACACTTCACAAGTTGTAAATTCAGACTACAAGCAAATCAGTTACAGAACACTTCAGCCTTCTGGACCATCACTGTAAACAGGCATGACAGATTAACTAGAACCTCTTACAGAAACTGTGGGTTTCACAGGTACCAAAGTGTCTCTAGCTTGGGTTGTATTTATGTACTTTTTTTGTATTTTGTACACAAACTACCTGAGTCATTTTCTCTCGGTTGGCTTTGGGGTTGAGCGGTGCCTCGGTCAGCAGGGTGGGATGTTCTTCTGGGGCAACTCGCAGCTCGTTGTAGAAAGAGTGATGCCAGATCTGGCCAATCAGAGAGCAGGAGCGGGTCAGGAAGTGCTGTGTGTGTGTGTACTTGTCTAGCTATCCTATTTAGGACCGTTTCTGGTATATTTACTAACTTCTGAAGACCAATGTATGCTATGGAGACCAAAGTCCAGTTTTAATACACTGGACCCCCTTGTTTAGGGTCAGGGGTTAGGTTTAGAGGTAAGGTGCGAATTAGGTTTTGATTAAGGTTAGGGTTAGGAACAGACTGTAATGGTTAGGGTTAGGGAAAATGTCTGGGTTATGCATAAAAGTAGATACTAGACTGAATGGAAGTCAACACATAGTCTTAGTATGGGTAAAAATACAAACTTGTGTGTGTGTGCGTGTGCATGTGGGGGTGTGTGTGTGTGTCTGACCTTCTCCATATCATCCCAGTTGGTTATGATTCCATGTTCAATAGGATACTTCAGGGTGAGGATTCCTCTCTTGCTCTGAGCCTCATCTCCCACATAGCTGTCCTTCTGTCCCATTCCCACCATCACTCCCTGACACATATAAACACAGTCTGTCAGTTTCCACCTTTCTCATTGTTTATGATTGCTGTAAGCATTACTCATTGAACAGTCACCTGGTGCCTGGGCCGACCCACAATGGAGGGGAAGACGGCTCTGGGAGCATCGTCTCCAGCAAAACCCGCCTTACACAGACCGGATCCGTTATCACAGACCAGAGCGGTGCTCTCCTCGTCATCACACATGACTGCAGGGGGCACTGTGGACAAGCTGGAAACCTAAAACAACGACTCGCTCTGATGAAGAGAGATGTGAAAAAGAGATGTGATTTTACAGTTCAGAAAAATCAGAGCAATATTCATGAAGTTGACTATTGTTCATCAAATAAAATTCACTCAACCACCAATAATATACATATGTGTATTATTGTATATTATTTCTGAATCATATACAGGTCGCCAGTCTGCTGCAGGGCAACACAGAGTCAGACAGGACCAACAACCATGCATGCACACACTCACACCTAGGGAGAATTTGGAGAGACCAGTTAACCTAACAGTCATGTTTTTGGACTGTGGGAGGAAGCCGGTGTAAACCCACCATGCACAGGGAGAACATGCAAACTCTGTGCTGAAAAACCCCAGGCTGGGAATCGAACCCAGGACCTTCTTGCTGCAAGATATATGTTTATATATATGACTTAGATTTCTCAGCTGCTTTATTATCCCAATATAATACTCATTCAGATATCTTTTAATTCCACACATTATCTTATAAATAATTTCTAATTGAATCTGATTTTTATTTATTCTATTTAAATACAGGTTTGTTGTTTTCAAATTATTTCTCATGTTGAAGTTGTTTTCTGTGAACTTTCACACCGCAAAGTGTTAAAAGGTTTCTTCAAAAACAAAACACGGTTGCATAGTTCAATGACACTGTTCAATAATAGTTAATAAATATTGATTAATGCAAAATTAGCTTAATAGGGAGATTTGGGGATACTCAGTTATCTGTCAGTTAAAGATGAAACAGTAAAAATTAGCCCAAAAACAGATACTGAAACTTTACCATCCAGTTCAACCAAATTTATTCTAAAATCTCTTTTCTACATTAAAAACAGCTCAGAGGATGAAAACCTGAATGAAATTTATCAAAGTTATGCAGCATAACCAAAACTGGAGCTGGTAGGTAGTCACATGACCTTCTGCTCAGAGAAGACTTCCTATTTCGGTCATGAGTGGACTCCTGCCTGTGTTTGGTATGCTCTCTCTCTCTGTGTGTTAGCTCTGCCTTGCCCTGCCCCACTCCCACTCCATCTGTCCTTCCTCATCTCTCCTCATGTTCCTCTCCCCGTACAGCTCTTTGCTCCATATTTAGTCATGAACTCCAGGAACTGAATATTTCTGCTGGTTCTGGATACAGGACAGGCCTCTGTGCGTTAACATTGCTCTGCGTTCTGCCTGACACCCCTCTCTGCAGCTCCTGTTTTCCTAGTCAGTTAAATTGTTTCTCCATCTTTCTGTAAACTGTAAATTCCTTGTGCAGCAGCTGCTTCTGCTGATACATCAGGATAACATCACAGAATGTGGATCATCACATTCTGCAGCTGAAGGTGCTAAGTTGCTTTGGAATAAATGTATACTTTGGTACTGTGGTTTCCTGTTTACTTTTTAAGTTTAGGCTAACATTGACTGCAGAGACTGCTTTAGCTTAAAAGGCTTCATCTGTGTGTGTCTCAGCTTCATCCTTCTGAATGACTCTTAACGTCAAAGTGAAAGCAGCAGAGGCACACAAATAAGAAAGAGTAATTTGATCCAAAATCAGCAGTGAACACAGAAAAGAAAAAAAACTAAAATAAGACCTTTTGCCTAACTCAAGTTTTTGTCCTTGTCTGGTTGTGGAGTTTAAATCCTCAGCTGAATGTACAGAAATTTATTTTTGCCAAAGAAAGATTATTATACTAAAATTGTTTTTCTTCTATCCTCACTTTCAGTTCTGATGAATGATTTTTTTCTTTTCTTTTTTAATTTTTTTTTTTTTTTTTATCAAACTCAGGTTACATAAATTTAAGTATAAATAAAACTTCATTCCTAATCAATTAACGCCCCTAATGTTAATTCAAGTCCAAAAGCAGGCTTGGTAAATATTTTTGATTGTATATAATAAAAATCTAAATGTTCTTCCAAACAATAGAAATGACAAAATGTTCCAGACACTGAGCTCCACATATATATTTATAATATTGCCTGGAAACAAGCATCTGAAGATGATGGAAAAGAAATCCTGATCAGACCCAGTGTTGGTTTAGATTTAGCTGGTCCTGGTACTAATCTCATCTGGAAAGTTATTTTTCTAACCACTGTTGTTGGACTGAGTCCTTACCCAAATCTGGAAAGCTCCTATAGTTTCAGTAAGACGCCAATCAGAAACCTGAATAGTGGCTGGAAAGATTCAGAAATCATCAGATCAGGAATATTTCTTTAGCCAGGTGACTGATAACAGAGACATTTAGATAGAGCTCCCAGAATTGAGAATGATTCAGCAGAAATCAGAGGGATTTGGCTGATTGACTGACTGATTTTCTAATATAGCTCTTCACAACAACTAACTAAGGTGACCAAAGACTTTACAATAAAAACACAGAAATAACAATTAAAAATAAGGGGAAATGCCACTATGCTACATGGTATTAAAACCTTGTCTAGACATAAAGGTTGATCTTAGACTTAAACATTCCCAGGTCAGAGGTGGAGCGAATGTTTGTTTGAGAGTTGGGGTGCTGCCACTGTAAAGGCCCAGTCACCTAGTCCAAGGGACATCTAATAAAGAGATGGATAGAAAGGTTTAAAAGTGCATTTAAATAAGGTGGGGCAAGGCCACTAAGAGCTTTAAAAACAAACAGTATTTTATGGAGTCATTAGGTTGGAAAACACGCTGAAACCCCAAACTCCAAAATACAAAATACATATTTTACATATTTATTTTAATGTGGTAATGACAAGTCTCAAAGATGCCCTCTGCTGGTGGATATTTTAATAAAACATTAGAAAGCTTTTAGATTTATTTTTTCTGATTTGATTTAGAGTTGAATGATATCAAATGGGCTCAGATGTTGGAATATTTCAGTGTGTTTGAGACAGAGACTATCAATAATTTGGTCTCTTCTGTCACTGATATCATATTTGGTTTCTAAAAACAATTTACAATATTTTTATAAACCAATTTTTATAAATTGAACATCTGCTGCAGAAACCAGGATTTTCAGACATCATTAGGCTCTTAGACAGAGTCAGAGCTTGGGACACAGAGAGGTAAAGGAGCAAAAATTTTCTTAACATAAGAAACTTCCAATGAGATAATGGACAGTACTTCACAAGAAAAAACATTCTTTGGGCACAAAGAACATGATCCTGTCTTTGCAGGAGGAGAGAGGAGAACCAAAGGCAGAGAATACATAAGTAACAGATGTTTCATTGACTGGATAGTAGGTATATAAAAAGAAACTTTTCATTAATGGGAGAGAACATGCAGGTAATAACTGAAGGAGAAAAGATGGTTTAGCAGATGCAACATTAACGACAGAAACTTGGAGAAATATGTTCACTGAGAAGAGCAGGAAACACAGGAGAGAAGAGAAGAGGCGAAACAGTAGTAGCATAAAGGAGGAGTGAACATAAAGTAGGAGAAACAAGAAGTCAGAAGTGAAGTGGAGAGGAATGGAATCTTTTTTCTACTTTGAAGTGAAGATGAAAGTTGTAGATTAAAGAGGTGTGTTGCTGAGAGTTTTCCTAGAGATTAATTACAGAAAAAAAGGAAATGATGGCAGAAGCCAGAATACATCATTCAGGAAAATAATCATGATCACAGAGCAGAGTGCAGCTGAGGATGTCTTACCGTGGCAGTGCAGGGCCTGCTGGGATGATGTGGGATGGGAGCAGGACAGAAGTGAGAGTCTAAGGAGCTGCCTCCCAGTTTATCAAGCCTCCACCTCCTCCATCCATCCTCAGTCCAAACAAGGCCGGGGCCTCCTCCTCATTATCCTTCTTGCTGTCTCCTCGGCTCCTTTCCTTATAGGGCAGGGCCCAAGGAAATGGCCAATCATACAGCTGATGGCATCTGTGGACTTTCTCTCATCATTCACTGCATTCCTGTAGGAGGCAGACACAACTGAGCAGGAAGACTAAAGTGGCAAGGAAGAGTACTTTCATATTTTGATAATAGACACAGAATGAAGTACTCTGCTATTTTAGATCACTCTGCTACTCTGAACTGCATTATAGTACTCTAACACTTTCCTTGTGTTTTAGTGCTCTTATGTCGATTATACTACTGTGATCCTTAGGGGTGATTGTTCCTTAGTGGGTACCGTATTTGTCTGGTAAAGTTTTGGGATCAATTCCAGCTTCCCCTGTCACATATAAACTTTCTCCTTGACAAGATGCTAAAAGTCTTTCTTTTTTACTAAATCTGTAGTCTGTAGTCTGTAGTCTGAACCTAATTCTCAGTGTCCTGAATCCATTTTTTTTAAAAACGGTTCCTCTGCTGGCAGAACATAGTGACCATTCACCTAGTTAGCCACAGCACTCATGTAACAAGTGAATTGTTTGTTCTGGTTATGTTCCCAGGGGGATGTATTTGTGTGTGACACAGACCGAGAGTGGGCAAGAAAGATTTTGCTTGTTATGTGGCTCTGTGGTTGCAGAATAAAGTTTACAGTAAGCAATAATACTGCTCTAACCGTCCATTAAGTACAGTTGGAAGACAGAACAGAATGAGACATGCAGCAGCTGTCGTGATCCAGCCTAAGTAAGTTGTGCCTAACCATAAAGAGTTAAAAAGTTTGTTATTGTTAACCTAGTGGATTAACTGGTGGCTAAATTAACTTGTGGTGGCAGCTGGGAGAGGCAGATATTTCAAACCAGGAAATAAACACTGCTATAAACTTAAAGAACTACAAAACTTTGCAAAATACTATCTGTTTATGTAAGACACCATTAAGATCTCAAGAGTAGCTCATTAGAAAGACTTTTATTGAGCTAGTATTGTATGTTGCCTTTTTAAAAGCTAATCTGCAAAATTGCCAATGCTTGTAAATTATGCAGAACTTGTCCCGATTTTATGTGTTGTTTCAGTCTGAAAATCATCAAAGTGTGGCGGATACAATGTAAGGAAGATTAAAATAGATCTCAAGATGCCATAAAACAGATCTCAAAGCAAAAATTAATCCCTGAAAGCCGACATAAACTTTCAAGACCCATGGGAAATAATTAAAATGTTTAAAAATATCAACTTGCTATATTGTTTATCATATCACCCTCATACTGTATGATATCTCAATTAGATATCCACTGAAACAACAGCGAAACATCTTTTTTAAACAGTGTTTTTGTTACATCTTATAGTTTAGTTCCTAGCTCATTTCCAGAAGACATGGCTACCGCAGATCTTTGTGACAGTGTCATTTCCTCCGTACTGTTAATATATTTCTTCCTCACAATTTAACTAAACCTTCAGACAACACTGAAAAAAACTATTCTCTTACATACTTTTACATCAGAATTAGGTCAAAAGCTTCACTAAACTGAGATTCTGAAAGTGTCACCAGTTGGTCTGGGCTGCCAGGTGTCAGTTAGTTGAGAATCAATGACAGGTGAGAATATCAGACACCTGTCTGCAGGGCGGCGCTCTTGTAACTCGG
This sequence comes from Girardinus metallicus, assembly GCA_903067095.1. Lineage (NCBI taxonomy): Eukaryota > Metazoa > Chordata > Actinopteri > Cyprinodontiformes > Poeciliidae > Girardinus > Girardinus metallicus. Next base: position 3,703 of record CAEGAE010017541.1, on the reverse strand, counting down.
AACTGTGGAATCGTTGGTGCAAGTTTGATTAGAGTTTCCATTTAATCTACTTTTTGGACCAGTTTATTGTCCAAAAAAATTAATATTCACGTGCTGCCAAAGTTTTGGAGGTAATGTTGTTTAACAGGTTTACCGGGCAAACTATAACTGTAAGAATATTGTTAACTTGTCAAACCTTGTTTCCTTAAACTGTCACAAACCACATGTTCTTTTTGACACATTGAAACCTCTTATTTGTCCCTGTGACAAAAATGTTGCTATCTCTTCATCCAATCTCTCTGAAGACTTCCTGACATTTTTCAGAAACAAAATTTCTGATCTTGGATTGTCTCCTCTATTTAGTGTGTATCCAGTGGCTCCATCAGTTTGCCATGCAGCCTTTTAATGTTTTGAGCCTGTGTCTCTTAGTGAATTGACAAAAGTTGTTAAGTTAAACCTTCTTCATGCCCTCTGGACCATGCCCAGTCGTTGACTGTATTGGTCCACGTATTGTTAAAATGGTAAATGTTTCCCTGATATCTGAATGTTTTCCCACTACTTTGAAACATGCTGTGGTCTATCTGCTCATTAAAAAGAGCAACCTTGATTTAAATGTGTAGTGTGCATGTTATTCATATTTTGCAGTGTATGTGTGTAAGTGGAGTGTCCCGTGTCTTTTATTCCATGCCCTTCTTTGACCCAAACTCCAGTCGCTGAGCCTTAGGTTCTTAAAGTCCCCTTTGTTTGTTTTGTTGGCTCAGTAAATTTTAAAGTTGACAGAATACAAATAAACATTTCTATTTGAAACTTGAACTGCGTCTCCTGTCCACAGAGCTGCCAAACTAGTTGACCTTCTAGTTGGTGGTATTTGGAATTGGGGGTTCATAACTCTCTCAAGTCACTACCATAGAATTATAACTTCAACTTGGAACAAAACCACAATTTTCAGTTGTGAAACCCCAAGTCTGTTCTGCTGCACCAGCAGTTGACTGGACTTTTGTTGCTCTGTTTGAAGCATGACTCCTGCCTGAACACAAACATGAACATCTGAGACAGAAAGGAGGAACTCCACCTGCTGCAGATGGATTCATATACAACTTTTGTCTCCACCCCCTCCCCATGCACTCACACCACACAGACACAGATCCCCACCCACACCATTCCCCTCCCATGTCCCGGCCCACATACACGCACACATCGACTAAACCTCTGACCAAAGATGGGCAAACAGCCGGACTGCTCAAAGTTTCTGAAACTGTTTCTGACTGGCTGTAGGACATCAACATAGAGCAGCTCAGGAATGGGTGTGTGTGTATTTCTTCTTTTTTCTGTTTATGGCATCAGGACTGAAAACTGCATCAGCAGCCAATCTGAGAACTTGTTGGTGTCTGAAAGAACAAAAACTGTGAGCAAATCTCTGAATAAGCCAGTTACTTGTTTATGAACCTTTCTGGATGATTGATGTTCTTGTGAAAAGGAAGTTATCACCAAAACTTCTGTCTGAATGTTTGTAATGTAATGACAGCTCCTGTTTTCGGCATACCTATCGCACTTCAGTGTTTCAGAACATCAGATTTAATTGTTGGTAAAAGACAGTACAACACAAAATGTAGTTTTTAAATAACGATGTTTGTCATTCATTTAAGGGACACAAAAGTCCAAACCTGTGTTTTAAAAAGGGATTGCCCTTATTAAAACATAACCTTGGTTTATCACACCTTTCTCTAACCACACCCAGTCCTGATCACTGCCAAACCTGTTCTCGGTCAAGACTATATGTTCGCCGCCAACTTTGAATGGGCTTATTAGGGTAATGTGGAAATTTTGTTCTCTCAATGTGTGACGCTGTGATACATAGAAAAGAGGAGACACACATGTTGAGCTTCCTTTAGGATCTAACAGGAAGATTTATTTTTCTTTTGTGTAATGAAGATACTCCATATGCAATACTACATATCCAATACTTCAATTATTACTGAGTAGCTACAACAGATAACCATTAGATTCAGTACACCACAAATGACCATATTATCTCTCTAAACGTAATGAGAATTCTTTTAACATGGTCCACTTAGCATAATGAATTTTATCAAATGATAATCTATTCACATATGTTTTTTAATTCTCTAAACCACATTAGGTTTTTTAGTTAGTGCTTTAACTCAAATACCTTGTCACTTTTTCTCAGACCTGTTGTATTTTTAACTATCAAAATAGAAGTATGTGAATTTACATTTAACTTTTTAAATTGCTTTTATTACTTTTATTCTGCAAAAATAAAATATACTTTAATATTTAAGCAATTTAGCTTTTAACTGTATTCGTTGTTTTAACAGAATAACCATATTTATTATGCTGCCCTCACAATGTGTTGCGCTTACAAAGCTAGACAGCTAGCTAACACTTCAGTTGAAAATAATCCAGTCCTTGATCATTTTCTTGTTTTATTTTGCAACTCTTGTTGGTTTTACACCATTTATATCTGTAAAAAGACAAATAGTGTCCAAGGTACAAACATGTCTGAAGTACAATCGATGACACCATGCGTGCAGCTGAACGAGTTCTACTTGACTGAACAAATTAAATACATGAACAATGTCCACTAGGTGTCACTAAAGCTCTGCAGTTTCACTTACAATTTAACATTGGAAAACTAAACAAATCATAATGTTGGAGTCGGCACATTTATTCTCTTACACAAAAACTACTCTAACTACAAAACTGGAAAAGGTATAAATCTTTAATGCTGTGTATCCTTACTAAGCTTCACATAGGCAGCCATTACGTACTCACTGAATGTTCTAACAATATGGTTCCTCTAGTTTTGTCAATAACCACTAAAGAAATACAGTTTTACAAATAGAGACCAAAGTAATATCTTTTGTGTGAAAACCATTTCAAAATATGTAAAATACAATGAATTCAAAGTAAATCCAGCCCAGATAGCAAAATGTAAGTGAATCAATGTTGAAATATAACCATAGGCAGAAATATTGATTCAGCATTGAAAGGATATTGAAAGTGGTTGGCGACTTACATGTTGGCGACTCAACATTAGGGTTTCAACCATAACTGAGACTTTATCAATGTTGATTCAACATCTGAATGTGGATCTACATGCACATTTGTGTTGATTTTACATTGAATCAATGCTAGGAATGTAACATTCTTAGCAATGATTTTATGATATAAAGCACTTTGAACTGCATTATTGCTAGGATGAGAGGTGACAGAAAATAACTGAGAAACTCTGGGTTAACTCAAATTTGACTCTGGTTGGCATCAAATTTGGTTCCTTGAGATGCCTTCTTGACAGCTTTACTGTAGTCCTGGTCAGTCAGTTTTGGTTCAAACTGCAGAGCAGTAGATGAAAAACACAACAATAAGAGTGAGGGAGGCACCGGTTTGGGCCAGTTTGAAAGATGATAAAAACATCACTGTGTAACGTGTTACAATGTTTATGATGAAACAAAAGGAAGCACTGATAACAACACAAAAAGGGTTGATGACAACACTAAAGGATTTTTGAAGAATGGATTAATGACTAAACAAGCAGGATTGATGATGACACAAAAGCATTTATGACAAAAAACGAAATATATGACAAAATAAGAGGATTTATGACAAAACAAAAAGGATTTATGACAAAACAAAAAGGATTTATGACAAAACAAAAGGATTTATGACAAAACAAAAAGGTTTTATGACAAAACAAAAGGATTTA
>CAEGAE010017536.1:0-11765 GCA_903067095.1 Girardinus metallicus | reverse complement strand
ATATATATAAATAAAACAAACGAAAACATAATGTGTACCTTAGAAACCTAAAAAGTGTGGCATGCACACTTTTTAGGTGCATGCCACATACAACGCAAATGCGTTGTATGTGAACGCATTTGCGTTCACATACAAATCGCTGCCTGTGCTAAAAGAAAAAACAAAAAACACGCAAGACCTGAAACTTGATGTTAAGACAGGCTCCATCCAATCTTACTGAGTTTAAACCATTTCATAAGGGGCAATATTTTCACTTTATTTGTTTGCTAAACTGAACAGATATTGTGAATCCCAGTAAATGAATAGAAGTTGTGGTTGTAACATAAAGAGTGTAAAAGTTCAGGAGTGTATATGCTTTTCCAAGTACAATAAAGTATTTGTTGTTTTCTACTTATTTTATTCATGAATGTTTTAGAACATATTAGGGTTTTACATAAGATTTTATTTTGCAGAACAAGCTTTCAGTTGCTACTAATGCGGATGTTGCATGACTTTATCCAAGTGTACATCTTCTACCTTTTAATTAAGTAAAACAAACCCAACACCGCCACAGTATTTGTTTATTGTTTTTGCTTTTGCTTTTCAGGCTTTCGGCTGGTGTCCAAACGGCACCAAGTGCCCCTTGTCCCACGACACAGACCTGATCATCCTGCAGGACGAGAAATGCAAAGACGAAAAAAGGAAAAGGCGGAAGAGACGGAGAGGAAAAATGGGGGCATCGGATGCAGCTGAGGACTGCTCCGTCTCCGATGGCGCCCCAGTGAATAAAATGCCAAACATGGAAGCGGACAAGGAAGAAGCAGCCGGTGACCAAATGGAGGCACACGAAAAATCATGCACCGATGGAAACTCCCGCATGGGCGACGGGCGGGACATGAAAAACGACGAGGAAGAAGAAAACGGAGTCGGTGAAGACAAAACGAACCCCGGAGACTCTGCGGTGAGCGGCGGAGAAGGTTCCGGCGTCCGTTCTTCAGAGTCCGACGCCGAGGCGACAAAGAAGAAGGCGGACGCGGGATCGCACCGGGCGGGCTTTGACGCCTACATGACAGGATACATCTTCGCCTACGCGTGCGCTCTCATCAAGAAGGAGGCGGAGCCTGGGCCGGAAGGAGCCGACGCCGAGTCAGAGGAGTCCTGGCTCCCCGTCTGCGTCAATAAGATCTATCTCAGCGGCAAGGCAGCTCCCCTCAATGTGGTGAAAAGCACCTTCGCCAAGTCATCCAAGGCCCACGTTCAGAAGATGGAGACGGTGTGGGGGCAGAAGATGTAGCTCAGTTTCTCTGTCACATCCAGTCTGTCATTTTATCCCACACAAGATGAGGTTCATAATATTCTTTTTATTATTTTGGCAGCTGCTGTTAGGATTTGTTTGAAAATTTGAGGAACTATCTGAGACTGGTTGTTCCTAAGAGTCTTATCGAGCCCGGGTCAATCATTTCATAAATTCATGTTAATGAAGAATATGATAGATGACATAGTTTTATTATCACAATTTTCTTTAAGCAGTCACAATTCTTAAAATAGATCAAAATATTTGGATCAGCAGTCGGTGTTTTATTCTCCTCCTCAAATTAAAAAATATTGCCTTGTTTATCAAATGAATTTTCTTAAATTCAAATGCCAACCCATTTAATTATCCATCATTTCGCTGGAAATAACTTGTTTGGTATCCATGGTTACCACAATGTAGATTTGATACCTCTCATTACTCTTGGTAATTAAAACCTTATGAACACTCTGAAATATGCTATTGTGGTCTCAGTTTGTACAAAAGAGTTATATGAATCATCCAGCTATTCTCTGGAAGAATAAAATGAAGTAAATATAAGGTGGCGTGTAATCTTACATAGCAGTTTGAATCTATTTCAAAATCCAGAGGAGCAGTGGATCTTCGGGAGCGTTTTCGACCACCGTCCACCAGGGGGCGATAACCAAAGACAGATCGCTGCTCATACTGTAAAACTAAAGGAAGAAGAGGTTTTCCTTTCGGTAGGAAGAGTTCTGTTGTAATACGGTCTATGGTCAATGTAGTGAATGAACCTGTTTGTAGTGTCTTTCTTTTTTATTTAAAGAAAATACCTAATTTTGTCCAGGTTAGCCTGCTTTCAGTCGCTTATAACATCTAAATGAGAGAACGTTAGCCCGTCGGAGAGCTTTTAGAAATGGCTGCCGACGATATTGACTACAATATTGTATTTCCGGATGCGGACACATCAGGTGAGTAATTATAGTTACAGATGCACAGTCCTCCGTGCATGTAACCCATACAGTAGCTCCGTCCAGCAGAGCCGCTGTGTGTGTGGTACCGTGACTGCTGGTGCAGCTCGCTGTGCTTGTGTTAAAGCGCTGCTGTGTGGTGTGTGTGTGTGTGTATCGTCCTGTTTTCAGAGAGACACTGGCAGGGGACAAAGGAGCCAGTTGTAATCCTGTTGGGCTGGGCTGGGTGCAAGGACAAACACCTCTCCAAATACAGCTCCATCTACAATGACAAGGTCAGGTCAACGAGATTAAAAAAGCCACAGCAGATTGTGGAATCATTTTTTTTCACTATCAATTGCACTATGCCTGCAAAACAGCAACCGGATGAGGGAAGATTGAGTTTCCACGGCAAATATAATAGTTACTTGCCAGTTACAGTGTCTGTACGTAATTTGAACCCACACTGCGGAAGTTCACCTGGAAACCTTCTCTCTCTCTCTGACTGCTGAGCATTTAATTTTTATAACCGCTTCATTTTGTTGACAAGATGGAGGTGAATCTGATTCTGCGGACTTAAATTTGTATCGCGATATTTGGGCGCGCTATTGAGTTAACGATTCAAGTGACGATAACTGTTTATTACTTGTTTTTCAGGTAACTGTATGGCTGTGACTGCATGACACAGCAATTGTAGCACAACCGCAAACACTGCTCTTGAAAAACATACGCATTTGTTGTTACGGAATTTATAGCAACAACAATAAATCCAAATTCTCATCACGATAAGAAATTTATCACTATGAAATAATAAACGATGCGATAAATGCCCACCCCTTGGTACAGGCTCTACTGCAAGCATGTATGCATGATACAGCAAATTTCAAGTTGTAGATGTTGAAACGGTTCTGCAAAAAAAAAAAAAAAAAAAAAAATCAAATTAGAACTTGATAATCATTTGGTGTTTCATAACCACATACCTGATAATTGGCCATTCCAGTCTTCTCTCGTCCAGGCAGTGTGGGAATGAGTAATTCATAGAAACACATTTAAAGTAGAATTTGACAATAAGGAGGAAAACAAAAGCACAATAAGTAGAAATTAGTCCACTAAAAAAAACAAAAAACTGAGAAGTTACCTTCTGTGATGTCACCAGAGGCATATGTGTATATTAGCTTATATAGGGATGTACGGGAAGGCGATATGGACTAACGGTTTTATCACAGTAAGTTGTGGTACTATCGCAATAATGATACAAGTGATAGTGAGCATATGTTACTTTTTTTGTAGGCATCTGTGAACGTGACTGCATGGCACAATTACAAATACTGCTCCTGAAAATCATACACATTTGTAATGCATTTCTTTAGGACACTAAACACGTAAAGAAGTGTGGTTTGTGCCGCCGAAATGCACTTAAGAATTTAATACAATTCTTAAGATTTATTGATACAGATTTAATGAACAAACTGGAGAAAATTGGTGAAAAATAACAATGCAGACAGTTCTTCACGGGTTCTTAAACATTAATAGAAATTTATCGTAACAACAATAAATCAAAATCACATCGTAATAAGAAATTTGTCACGATAAATGATGAATGATACGATAAATTCCCACCTGTATCGGGGAGTATGGAACTTAACTTTATCAAAGAGTTTTTCTGCAAAATTCTAACACTTAATAGAAAATTGTCCAGAATATGTTGATCAGTAGGTGACAAACTATATCCAGAGTTCGCTTGGTTTGTTTTTACTGAAATATCTAGTGGCTTGTAGCTTTAAAATTGCTGCGACGTCACAGGAACTGCCAACAGTCGGCTTCTTTCTACTTTGGGTTTCTCCCTCAGGGATGCGTCACCATCCGCTACACCGCACCCCTGAAGACCGTCTTCATCTCTGAGACGTTCGGCTACAAGGAGCTGAGCAGCACCGCGCTCAAGCTGCTGGAGATCCTCTACGACTACGAGGTGGAGAACAGCCCCGTCTTCTTCCACGTCTTCAGCAACGGCGGCTTCATGCTCTACCGGTACATCGTGGAGCTGCTGCACAGCGACGAGCAGTTCAGCTCGCTGCGCGTCCTCGGGGCGGTGGTGGACAGCGCGCCTGGCAGCGGAAACGTCCGAGGCGCCCTGCGTGCTCTCACCGCCACCCTGGGGCCCCGGATAAGCCCCGTTTTAAAGTACGTCCTCCTGGCGCTTTTCGCTGTGAGCGTTTTCCTCCTGCGGATCGTGCTGTATCCGGTGACACAGTTCATCCACAAGAACCACTACGACGCCGTGCGAGAGCGACCGCCCGCCTGGCCCCACTTCCTGCTGTACTCCGGAGCGGACCAGGTGATCAGGCACAGGGACATCGAGCTTTTCGCGGAGACCGTGGCAAAGAAGGGCGTCCCCGTGCACAGCTGCGACTTCGCCTCCAGCGCCCACGTCTGTCACTTCCGTGATTTTCCCGAGGAGTACTCTCGCAAGTGCCGTGACTTCCTGGTGGCTTGCATGAAGGACTCCGAAGGACGTGAAACGAAAAAGAGACAACATGTTCAGAGTTAGTGAAGCTTTGCTCTCTCCAGATTTTGAAGATAATATGACTACTAAGCCTTTTTTTATTTACCGTCTGTGGTTTGAAAAATCCAAGAAACTGTAAAGCTTTCTTCTCATGATGTCTGCTACATTTCAATCTAATGTCCCAGGGCTGTAAGGGAAAGTTCCACTTGTCTAAATTAGTTTATTTTAGCAAAATAAACTAATTTAAACTTGTTGAAATATGCCAGTATGACATTCCCACTGTAGGACAACCTTAGAAATATCACAGTATTTATCTCCACACACACACACACACACACAAAAGAACCATGCATAACATTTTGTAATTGCTCTTGCTTAAAATATTGTAGAAAATGTATTTGTTATAGATTCAAAAAGTGAAATTTATATCTGGATTGGCATATCAGATTTTATGATATTTGATGCCGTTTATTGCGATACTTATAAAAATTCAGACAAAAACTAAAGTTTAAAATCAGTCGCTGCTTTTGCAGATACTTTTGTTGCACACAGTTAATACTGCTCTAAATATAACACACACACATTATAACATAGGCCACATTAGCTGTAGTAAGCAGGCCAACTGTATGGCTAAGCACCAGGCGATAATTGTATTCCAACATATTTTCAAATGCATATTTATGGATGCTTTATTGGAACCAACAGTGAAAGTTGGAGTTAGGATTTTTTCCACTATTTCTCAGAAGGATCTATTTCAGCCTTTTGTTTCTGCTAGCTTAGATGACAGGCACGTAGCTAGCGAAAGGATTTCGGCCCCATCACACTTTTTTTCTTCCACTTGCTTTTCCATTAGCTTGCTGGGATACAGCACAGTGTGAGCAGGCGGCTTCTTTAACAATGGCGTTTGGCGGCTTGCCCCACTTGGAGCCAAAACCTAATCCTGTCAAGTCGTCACTCACAAATAGCATTTCAGTATTTCTCCCTTATTGGTGGTGAAATGTGAACATTTTCTGAGAAACTAATACGTTTTGGTTTATAAAAGAGAATTGTCATCAAAGTGACCAGAAATAAACACTTGAGACATATCCCTCTGTGTGGAAATGAATCTCTATAATTAATGAGATTCATTTTCTTATTCAATGACTGAAAATCCCTTTCTAGTGATAATTTAAATTACTGAGACGCACCTGTTCTGTTAAGTTTTGTACCACATAAACACTCTTCTTTTCTTCTTTTTTTTTTTTTTTCTTTTCAGATTAGTTGCCACAAGCATTGAGATACTTGCTTGTGGCAACTGGAAAAAAATAACCTACAATCTTCTAGGCTAATTTATTGCTGTGAAATGTGATGCATTGTACATTAGTAGCCGCCAGTCAGTCTGACACAGATCTGACTGCCCGCTCTGTTTTGACTATTTATGAAATGTAATTTATGATTTCCTACTAAAATAAGGGTGCTTTTTAAAGAAGGTGTCGCGTATCTTGAGTGATTCGTGTGATTTCGTCCTTTAGACTTGTCGCTGCCTTACAGAATTTGTGTCCAAATCAAGTGAAGTCGACCTAATGTGTGCTATTTAGTCCAAGGACGAAGCCTAGTGACGATGAATGTATGTGTGAAGCACAACCAATATGTTCACTTTTTAACTGATGTGCCTTCAATAAACCAGAATGCTCACAGTAAAATGTCTGCTCCCTTTTTTCATAAGATTCTTACTTTATTAGGGTCAAAATCAGCAGCAGAAATGGCCCAGTTAGCCTGAACACTTGGTTCAAACACAGATATAGGAAAATTAATCTAATCATGATAAATCAGGAGTTATAAACCATCTCATCTATGGATATATAAATGAAGCAATTGTATGTAAATTTCGCCTTTTACAGTGGGGGTGCTCTGAACGTAGTTTGCCCAGGGCACCAAACAAGCTAGGGCTGCCCCTGTAAAAGAAATAGACATTGAAAATAATGTCAATTTCACACCTTTTCTGGCATAGCACAAAAATAAAAGGAAAAACGAATAAGAGAGAAAAGACTTTCGTGTTCTTCTCACATTGAAGATGCAGCCTAGGAAGATTTGAACGAGGAAGTATGCAACATGTCTTCTGTAGTTCACACCTATCAAGTAGTAAGTGTTTTGTTTACAGAAACTCTGAACATTAACAAAACTTACCTATCTATAAAATAAGACCTAGGTTTTTGAGTCGGTTTAACAACCTGTAAAATCCTAACACATGGAAATAAGTTTGAATTCGTTCAAAGTAAAACTACAGAACAGATTCGAGAAGGCGCTCCTGTTTGAAGATGTTTGTCGTTTTGCATATGGCTCCCTCTGGTGGACATGTGTCAAAATATCTATTTTAAAATCCCTACAAGTGTTTTTTCACTCTACCTGGCAACGTAAACTAAATAACATGTTTTTTTTGTTTGTTTGATTTTTCATGTAAAAATAAATCTGATCATGACGAGTTCATGGCAAGCTTTGTTTGTTTTCCAGACTCGTCTCTCTTCTTCCGTTGCCGAACAAAAAGCGCATCACTTCACGTGCTCTGCTTTCATGAGACACTGAGGACTGTTCGAGTTGTGTGTGTGTGTGTGTGTCTCTGGAACAACCCAGTGGCGATGGCTGCTGAATGTCTGTGTCTGTCAGATTTGACATTTGGAGGAGCAAGCAAGTTGGCATTTGCCTCCACTCCAGGTCTGGCACTGGTGCTTCATGTATCACGAAGAGCAGCTCGGAGGTGCGAAAGAAGAGAGAGGAAAGTTTACATATCGGCGCAGACCGATGAACATCGCTTTCCGAACTGCACGTTAGACGAGCTGCGGTCCTTCGGTGATGTATGTATGTATGTATGAGGCCTCAAAAACCTTACAGCACTAAATCATCATAACAACACAAGAAGGTGCCATTTCTTATCCTAACGTTTAGCAATATAAATACACATTTTCTTTCAAGTGGAAGTGCATGGATATAACCCACAGTTCTCACTGTACGACGTCACACTGGGTGGAGTTATGATGGATTGATTCGCAATGTTTTGCCAGCATTTTGGGCTAAATGATGTACGATGTTGCCGAATGCAACCAGCAGGGGGAGTCTGACGCTTGCGCTTCCCATAATGAGGAGCGCCGGAACTTCCTCCTCACCCGCCGCAGCAGAAGGAACGTGTCTGACTCTTGTATTGAAATATCCCCCTTCTTCAGGTATGAGTTTATTCATAAACACACCTGTACGGTTGTAAGCCAGTTTATTAACTGTTGGAAAGTTTATGAGCATGTTTCTGACTATATTTACACACTCCATTGTTAGCTACCATACTGTTGTTCTATGCTTGGGATCGTTGTTGTGCATGTTTTCAAGCTAACTCGGATAATAATACACGCTGGAGCAGAAGGAACATATGTGACTCTTTTATTAAAATATTTCCCTTCTTAAGGAATGTGTCTATAAACACATCTGTACGGTTGTAAGCTAGTTTCTTAACTGTCGGAAAGCTTATGAGCACGTTTCTGACTATATTTACACGCTCCATTGTTAGCTTCGTTGTTAGCTACCATACCGTTGTTCCATGCTTGGGATCGTTGTTGTGTATGTTTGCAAGCTAACTCAGACAATAAGATGCGCTGGAGCAGAAGGAACCTGTCTGACTCTTCTTCAGGGCTTTTACAAAGTCATGTAAAATTTCACCACTTTGGGAGTGAAATTAAACATGCACACACCAATTTGCATATCCCACCAAAAAAAAAAAAAAAAAACCTTTAGATACGGCACAAATTCGCTCTCTAAAATATAAGCATTATAATTGTAAATTACAGCTTTGAGGGAGCAGTTTTTAACTGCCAAACATAACAAATATCTTATTGACATGTTCCTTTCTTGAAACAATTTTTTTGTTTTTTTTAGCTAATTGCAGTAAATAATAATAAAATAAAAAATAAAAAAAAGATTTTTTTTATCCGTCATGGGGGTTCGCCCACAACTTTTTCAGCGCTCAAAGACGTAGATCCACCTGAAGAGGGCAGCATTGGCTCACAGTTCAGGTTCTAGGCGAGGCCTCAGCTTCACATCAGGACGATTAAGGCCATGTTCAGACATTATTTATGTCTCTTTAAGCAACAGAAAAATTATGAACGTTTGGACCGCTTTACAACATTAGAAAGTGTCAGTGCTTTACTGGTTGTCAACAAGACTTTTCCGATTATATCCATCTTTCCTATAGGTATTCCTATTGTGCAACCGTTTTGACTTTACAGGGATTACAAGCAAAAAAAAAAAAAGCCTTGTCGCCATTTCAAATTAAAACAAAGTATTTTTAGGGTGCAGGCTGCAGAGAAGATGAGGGAGAACAAAGAATAGATCGGTTTGTGCGGCCGAGATCGTCATACGCCTCCCTCTCCCCTTTAGAAACCCACTGAAAGAAGAAATTACACCATGGAAGTTAATGAAGTCTCACAAGTTGATGAGGGGAAAATTGTGGCGAAGAGGGGTCAGCGCTTTCTCTTTAGCCTTTCCCTCTTCTGCGGAAAATGGCTGCGGTCAAGATCCATACTTTTAGAGGACGCCCGGCTCTCCAGCGCAGAGATGGAGTGAGAGGGATGAGGGGGAGAGCACCAAGATTAATGGCATTAAGTGGTAGCACTTGGCAATGTGGTAACATATCGTCTGTGTTCTCAATTTGGGGCTGATAGTTTCATAGACCTTGGCTGTGCACGGCGACTTTTAGCTGTGATTTAGTGGATTCGAATAATCCACGTGGCTTTTCATCATCACAAAACCCGCGAGCCTCCACAAAGACGAGCCCTATCAGGGGCCGCATTTATCAGAAAATATGATCAACATCTTTCAAACAGTTAAATCTTCCCTCGCTGCACTTCTTTATGGTTATCACGCCGCTGAGCAAAAATTGAACTTTGTCCCGGAATTTCATTTATTCCCCTCTACAATTTTCCCTTTAGGCTAATGTCACTGCAAATTGAAGTGAAATGTTTTTTTGGTATGTACAGGTTGACATTTTTAGAGTCTACCATGTGAATCCCGTTTCTAGATCATTGGAAAAGGATGTGCATTTTATCTGACGGGAACATGCGTAGAGGTAGACGTGCACTCAGAGATATGATCTAACGGATAATCTCCGTGCCTGCCTCTCTGGTGATTTGGACTGGTTCCGTATAATGCCTGACATTTTGATTTTACGTCTGACACACTGTGATTTATGCGAACAAAGTACAAGTCATGCAGTCTCCTCTCTTTGCAATCTGGCTTCCTGTAAAAACAGGAAGTCATTTTCGTTGGCGCCCCTGGTAAAGATGCATATATATATATATATATTTTTTTTTTTTTTACCCCCAGCAATATCTTTAAAACAAACATAACTTATGCATTAAGCGATATTAACTTATGCATTAAGCGATATTAAAAAAGCCACAACACTTCTTACACCTTGCAGGTTCTTTTAAAATTAAATCTGTAAACAACATAAAAAAACAATTGTTTTCTGACAATACAGCCATCATAAAAAAACCCCACAATGTATGCAGACTACTCAAACCTGCACTGGAGTATTCCACATTTCTAAGTTATTTTGTAAAAAAAAAAATAAAAAATGTACAAACAAAAAAATTCCACAGATTTAGTTTAACCAAATATATTGCTAAACTCCACTTCTCATCTCATGATCTGGCTGGAATGTTCAGATCCACGTCTCAACCGGTCACAACAACGGCACTGACTTCAGGCTATTTTTCCAACCTTCGGTTTTTGTAATAATTAGCCATTGTGCTCTTCTCATACCAACAACCAGGTCTTTTCAGGTGTGCCCTGCCGTCTTTTACACGGGGTCACACGCTGCGCCCAAGCCCCGTTTTCCTCCACCCATTTTCCTCCCCCCGCTCCGCAGGACCAGCCTTGTGATCAAGTCGAGTGGAGAGCCGACGAGAAGTCACTCAAGTCAACCTCTCTTGCCTCTAATGAGCAAAGTGTCCGGCGGAGGCCACATCCGAGACAGCGTGCAGTCTCTCCCCAACACACGCGCGCACCCCCCCCCCACACACACACACACACACTCAAAAGTAAGTGGGTCCCGAGTGAATCACAAACACCTTCAGTGGGGATGAAACCGGAGGATTTCAAGCAAACTCCAATCTGCCTTTGAGTAACTTTAAAAGGTCTCACAGTGTTTGGATTGAAGATTGAAGAGAAAGCTGATGTGTGTGCGCGCGAGTGTGTGTGTACGGTTTGAGAAAGGAATTGGCTTGTCGGACCAGACGGGGAGCCGCCATCAAAATCTCCCCTGGTCTATCTCAGTCCCTCAGCCCTCTACTTAAGACCAAAAGGAGCGAAAAAAGCGATGGAATGTTAGATAACAAGAGGGGGGAAAAAAAGACAAGGAGACACTGAGAATGGAAGATGGAAAGTGAGAGAAACAGCACTGTGGAAGCCCCCTCAGCATGTATGCTGCCTCTCTCCCATCGTGTGGTGCGGCAGGCCAACCCTTCTCAGCCTATTCAAAGCGAGTGTGTGGTAGCTCAGGCGATTGCATCTGTGTGTGTGTGTGTGTGTGTGTGTTTCTTCATAGATGTCCTTGAACAGAACCCCCTCGGCTCTGCGGATCCCTGCTGCCACTGGAGAACATTTGACAAGCAGCAGGCTCTTGTTAGAGCGCTGTCAAATTAAAGGTGTGTGTGTAAGGCTGAGGCAGTGTGTGTGTGTGTGTGTGTGTGGCTTTCAGAGGCTCTATTCAGAGCCCTGTCAAATTAAAACTACCAAACAAACTGTGCGTGTCACACAGACAGGCCAGGTCCTGCCTGTGATGGCAGCGGTAGGCTCAGGGCTGCTTTGTCTGTTCATGTGTGTGCATAAGTGTAAGTGGGGAAAAAAAAAGACTTTTCAGCAGGCTTCCTAGTTTAAAAAAAAAAATATATATATATATATGTAAAAAAAAAATTCCCTTCTCACCCTCTGCGGGTGGTCTCTTTCATCCTCTGAGCTCGGGCCCTCTACCAGAGGCCTGGGAGCTTGAGGGTTCTGCGCAGTATCTTGGCTGTGCCTAGAACTGCACATTTCTGGACTG
>CAEGAE010017534.1:0-15168 GCA_903067095.1 Girardinus metallicus | reverse complement strand
GTTTTAGTGAGAACGTGAGCAGCAGCGTTCTGGATCAGCTGCAGCTGTTTGATTGATTTGTTGGACAGACCTGTGAAGATGCTGTTGCAGTAATCAATGCGACTAAAGATAAACGCATGGATGAGTTTCTCTAGATCTCGCTGAGACATCAGTCCTCTAATCCTAGAGATGTTCTTCAGGTGATAGAAGGCCGACTTTGTAACTGTCTTTATGTGGCTCTGAATGTTCAGGTCAGAGTCCATCACTACTCCCAGGTTTTGAGCCTGATCGCTAGTTTTAAGTTGTAATAACTGAAGTTGTGCTTTGACTCTAGATTTATAACTCTAGATCGTTCCTCTTTAGGTCCAAAAATAACAACTTCAGTTTTGTTTCTGTTCAGCTGGAGAAAGTTTTGGCTCATCCACACATTTATCTGTTCTAAGCATTTATTCAGTGACTGGACAGGTTCAGTGTCACCTGGTGACATCGTGATGTAGAGCTGTGTATCATCCACATAGTTATGGTAGCTAATATTATTTCCTGTTATAATCTCAATGACTTTGCTGATGAATGAGAGGTCAGAGGTCGGCCTGTAATTCTGCAATAGTGATTTGTCCAGATTATTCTTTTTTATCAGTGGCTTGATAACTGCTTCTTTCAACGTTTGGGGGAAAACACCTGATGAGAGCCATGAGTTACTATTTGGATCAGATCATTAGCAACGACAGGCAGGACTTTCTTAAAGAAATGTGTGGGTAGAACATCCAGACAGCAGGAACTTGAGCTTCATTGACTTATAATTTCTTCAAGGGTTTTATAATTAAGCAGTTGAAATTGGGTCATTTTTCCTGTATTTGTTTTGTTTGGGCGCAGCATTAATAGTGGCTTTAGAGTGGAAGTGCAGATTAATCCTCTGATTTTTTAAATTTTCTCTGAAAAGAAGCTGGAAAACTTGTTTCAGGCATTAGATTGAAGTTCAGGTGGTAACGTCATAGGAGGGTTTGTGAGTCTGTCAACTGTTGCAAATAAAGCTCGAGCTTTATTAATGTTTTTGTTTATGACATCTGCAAAGAAAGCTTC
This sequence comes from Girardinus metallicus, assembly GCA_903067095.1. Taxonomy (NCBI): domain Eukaryota; kingdom Metazoa; phylum Chordata; class Actinopteri; order Cyprinodontiformes; family Poeciliidae; genus Girardinus; species Girardinus metallicus. The sequence goes on along the minus strand of CAEGAE010017534.1, from coordinate 14,109 downwards.
CCTTGCATGTTTTAGTGTTGAGTGATAGTTCCGTAGTCTTTCTTTATAGATTTCATAATGAACTTGAAGTTGAGTTTTACGGCATTTTGTAGCAACAAGTAGTTATGCTGTCATAACAGTGATGAGACTTTTATACAGCAGCAGTCTTTGGTCAGAGGCTCCTTTACATTCACTGCAACACTGATTGCTTGTGGAGATTCTTCCATCCACAGTGACTCTTTGAATATACTTGGATGATTTAAGTTGGATTTGATTTCCTTTCAGGATAAATAAAGTATTTTTAAATAGAATACTGGAGGACAACTTGCTAAAAAACAAAAACTTTTTGGGTCAGAGTTTCACCTTCTGTCAGCAGAACAGCTTTAAACATTCAGCCAGAGGTACAACAGAATGATGTAGATCAAAGCATATCCATATGTTGGAGTGGCCTAGTAAAAGTCCAGCTTTGTTTCCACATGTCCAAATGGCCTGATTTGACTCCTGCTCTCTGTCTGCAGTACTTCCAAAGCCGCCTCAACAACACGGAGCTGAGGAACGGGACGACGGTCAGGAAGGAGTATCACTTCAACAACTGGATGACCTTTCTGTCCCAGCTGCCGCTGCTGGTCTTCACCCTGCTCAACTCCTTCATGTACCAGAGGTCAGTGCTAACAGGCGGCGCCGCCCTGGTGGTAACCTGTCTGTCCTGGTGCGACCCGATCACCAAAACATTTTCTGTTCCAGGATATCCGAGGCCATCCGCATCGCAGGCAGCCTCGTCTTCATCCTGCTGCTGTTCATCCTCACCGCAGTCCTGGTGAAAGTGGACATGCATCCGGATCGCTTCTTCTCCGTCACCATGGCGACCATCTGGTTCATCAACTGTGAGTTTCTTTGTCTGGAGGTGTCTAGAAGCATTTTTTTTGTTTGTGTTGTGATGGTGTTGCTCGTCGACAGCGTTCGGCGCCGTGCTGCAGGGCAGCCTGTTCGGCCTGGTCGGCCTGCTGCCGCAGAAGTACAGCGCCATCTTCATGAGCGGCCAGGGCCTCGCCGGGACCTTCGCCGCCATCGCCATGCTGCTCTCCAAAGCCAGTGAGCCGCCCTCACACGCAAGCACATAACACAGGACACCACTTGGTTCCCTAGCAACACAGTAGAACCGTTATAAATGGGCGCTTTCATTTAGGTGTTTTCAAGGAAAGTGCTTGATGTTTTAACTGCACACTTTTTGTAATAAAGTCAATCAAACTTTTGATTAAAACACTGAATTTGAAAAACGTTTTTTACAGTTGGAACCTGATATTTTCATACTAAATAAAGAAATTTTATTCCCACTATCTGAAGTAAAATCAGACTAAACATTTCTTGTTTCACACTGCAAAAGCACAAAATCTTACCAAGTATTTCCAGTCTAGTTTCTAGTGCAAATATTTTAATACACTTCAAATAAGACAAAACTATCTCATAAGTAACTTTTCAGCAATATATGGGAGCTTGGTTTGCGTCAGTAATTCTTTAATGTTGATGGAAAAGAACTAGTTATAAGTGAAAATAATCTGACAGACATTTTAAATTATAAGAAAAATGACTTGTTCCACTGGCAGATTATTTTTAAAAATCAGTACTAAGTAATTATTAATGATTGAATTAAATCAAGCTCCTTTAGCTTGCTGAAATGTTACTTGTAAGTTAGTTTTTGTCTTGTTTCAAGTGAACTAAGATAGTTCCTCTAGGAACCAGGCCACAAATACTTTTTGAATGTTTGTTAAAAAGAAAAGGGTACTTACATATTTAGTTACTTAGTCTGTGTTTTTAGTGGGTTTTTTTGTTAAATTGTTTTTTTTCCCTGAACCAGTCAGGTTTATAGGTCATTTGTGAGAGAGACACATTTTTTTAAATATATTTTAGTTTACTTTAACTCTGCTGTAGAACATGGAATACTCACAAGACATTATTGATATCTAATAAATGATATTGCATACTAGTGAACTGAAACTATCTTTTTTCTTTTAGTTCATTTGTATTGTTTTCGTCTGTAAAGTTTGAAAACTTACCTTGGGAAAAGCATGTGAACCCTGATTAAAATCAGTTCATTTCCAAGAACGTGTTTCATGCTGAGTCTCGTTCTGTTCCCCGTTGCGACGCAGGTGATGCAGACTTTGAGTCTGCAGCTTTGGGTTACTTTATCACGCCCTGTGTGGGGACTCTGGTCACCCTGTTGAGCTACCTGCTGCTGCCACGCATGGTCAGTACAACACCACCCCATTCAGACTCTAACCTTTAAGTTGTCATTTTATGACAGTAAAAGCTGCCTGACTCATTCAGTTCTGCCCTCTTTTTATAGTTCTGTCTGGACTTGTTTAAAATTCCATTGTTGTTGTTTTTTCTGCAGGAGTTTGCTCGGTTTTACCTGAACAGAAGCAGCAAGTATGAAGAAGGCACAACGGACAAGCTGCTGACTGGTGAGACTTTGTTTAGGCTGAGTAGAGATGGGACGATAAATGTGTTGCTTCACAGTGTGACTGAATCAGATCAGTTCACTGGAACATTATCTCATTAGGTTTGTTGACTCTCCGTTTATCCAGTTAAAAGCCAGACAAAGATGGCTCTGTTAGATGTCACACACACTCACTCACTCAGTCACTCTCATTTTCCATCCTGCTTCGAGCCCTGAGGTGCCTGCACTGACACGAATTAGACACAGAATATAAAGGATCTGATAAACAGAACTTTTTCATGTTTTATTTTCTTACAACCATAAACTTAAATATATTTTAGTGACGTTTTATGAGACAGACCAATACAAGATGAAGTGGAAGGAAAATTTCACATTATTTTTCGCATTATTTTTCAAATTAAAACCTGTAAGGCCTGTATATTTTTATTCAGCTGGCTGAGTCGAGTGATCCGAATAATCGGTCTGAACCGCGATCTCAACCGCCTCGTGTGTCCGATTCCTGCCTCAAACTTTTTTCTGACAACAACACTTAAAAAAAACACATCGCAGAGTCTAAGGAAACAGCGAGGTGTCATTTCACATGGACAGGGTTACAGTTGTATTTACCCAGAATGCCCTGCGCTGTCGTCCACTTCCTGCTTTTGGAGCGGTCTACGGTCCGCTTGGCGTTTACATATTTGAACCACACCAGGATTCACTTCAACCGAACTTGGACCTAGGTTTATATTTTTTTATTTTTTGAGTCAAATTACTCATTCACAAACTGGACTTTTTAGACAAACGGACTGGAGTTGGATTGAAGCAGACAGACAGCACTGGTGTGAATGCGCTGTTAGTTACAGCTGTAAGCAGAACGAAATCCTGACCAGAATGCTCTGAACTGCAGACGGAACCCCTCTGGAGAACGAGAAGCTAAATGGCCACGCTAACGGCGCAGTGGCCAGCGTAGCCCTCAGCAGCAGCGGTCGGGACGAGGCCAAGCTGGAAACCAGTCCAGACAGGAGCGAGCAGGCGGACAGTTCTGCAGAAAAGGCCTCGGTGTTGGAGGTGTTTAAAAAGGTACGGGATGAAATTCTGGGGAGAAAAAAGAAAAAAAACCTGCCGTTTTTTCTCTGCTGCTCCTTTAAACGTACAAACTGCTTTTTTTCTCCATATCTCAGATTCGGGTGATGGCGTTCTGCGTGACGTTTGTGTTCACCGTCACCCTGTCTGTATTCCCCGCCGTCACCGTCGACGTCAAAACAGCATTCCCACATGGAAAATGGGGTAAGAGTGAGCAGCGCCGATTCAAAGATCTGTGTCCAACATGGAGCCGGTTTATTGTCGTTTTCCTCACTTACATTGTTACTCCTCTCTCAGAACGCTTCTTCATCGAGGTGTGTTGCTTCCTGGTTTTCAACCTTAACGACTGGATTGGCCGGACCGTCACTACGTGGTTACGCTGGGTGAGCACCCAACCGTGCTTCACTGGAGACCAAGAAAAATGACTCTGATCTTAGCCAACCTGCCTCAGCTGGTCTCACAGCATTTGTTTATTTTTTGTTTTATTTTACTATCTTCTTCTTTCTCTAATGTATATGTATATTGGTGAGGGTTGTTCTATTTGTTTCTCATTCTTTTGTCTTTACAGTGTGCTAAAAGAGAAGACTGTTGCTGTAAATAGCATTTGCATGGGTTTGAATGCTGACCGCTCACAATATTTTACTAGACATCTGTTTCTTTTTTTAGCTTACTGCCAACTTATTTTCCTTTGTAGAGGGTCTAAATAGTCATTTTCTGCTCTTTGACATGATCAATATGTTTAACCAGTTTTAGCCAGTATTTTTTCCTCCCATTTTCTTTATTAACTCAAACACGATGCTGTAAAGACAAACATGTCAAATATGAATCGGATGTTCCAGCATGTTTATATAGTGAAGCATCCCAGATATGAAAAACATGTTCTGTGACTAACACGAAGGAAAATAATATTTATTTCTTATAAATCGAAAAAGTGCATATATTTAATACAGTAGCAACCAGCACAGCTGTGTGTAGGTTAATCTGTTACGGTTTATTAGAGAACGTGGTTGGATGTGTTGTGGTGGTGCAGAGGCCTCAGTCCTCCACGCCGCCGTCGCTGGTTCGATTCCCGGTCTGGTGACCTTTGCCGCATGTCTTCTCTCTCTCTTTACCTACTTTCCTGTCTTAACATTTTCAAATAAAGACGACTGGAGCCAAAAAAAAGAGAGCATGGCTGAACAAATTGCATCAGGATTAACTTGAGTACTGTCACTTTAAGAGATTAATAACACCTCTATTGGCCCCTCCCTCATGAACGAAATAGACCTGTGTTTCAAAATGCCAGAGGAATCTCCCTGTGGGAGGATTATATGTGAGATGAACTTTTCCTCTCGCCCTCCTCCCCCGCAGCCTGGTAAAGAGTCGTGTGTGTTCCCGGTCCTGGTGGTCTCCAGGGTGATCTTCATCCCCCTGCTGATGCTCTGTAACGTCCAGCACCGCTCCTACCTGCCCGTCATCTTCTCCCACGATGCCGCCTTCACCTTCATCATGATGCTCTTCTCCCTGTCCAGCGGTTACTTTGTGTGCCTCTCCATGTCCTACGCGCCACAGTGAGTACACTGCAGCAAGCGGCTGACCTCTGACCCCTGAACTCTGTCCCACTTGGTTCACAACTCCACCAGCTGCTCAGCTGTGAGCTAAATTGGAGTTAAAGCTGGAGGGAAATGATCTGCAGCCATTTTATCTGAGCTGTTCAGCAACAGAGGAACTGCATTGTTGCTATAATTGTGATTGACGTTCCTGGGTCGCCATGGTGATATGCAGTACAAATGGAAAGGAGTTGTTCCCTTCCAGATTTCTTCAGTTTTCTGCTTTTTTTGTTTGCCACTCTTTAATATTTAAGATCTTGAAGCTAATTTTACTATCAAGCAAAATGAGCTGACTACATATTAAAGTGTGACGCGTCGGCCATTTGTGGTTTCTGCACTGATTTTGTGTGGTCCACCTTTTTTTTTTTTATAAAAAATATTACTGCCAAATTACAATTCAATTCAAACAAGTTTTTTTTTTCCTTTTGCTACAGCAAGTGTTTTTCTACAATGCAAAAATATTAAGTACAACACAAAGTGTTTGTCTTTTAACAGCTGTGCTTCTTGCGTTCTCTTTATTTTCTTAAAAATTGGACCGTGTTTCTCTTCTGAGTGAGGACCTCTTTAAAGGTCATAACTCAGCATCTCAGACCAATGCAAATCCAGACTTTGACTAGGCTATATCATTTTTTTTTTGTCTCATTCAGATCTCACCTGTTCTGGAATTTAGTTATTAACTCATCTAAAAAAAAAAAAAAAAAAAAAACAAGACACTTGAACTCTAAACAGTCAGACTGGTTCTGTGTGTGTGATTGTCCTCATTCTGTTGGTCTGTCTAATCAGGTCTGGGTATGACTTGGGAATCTGAACAAAATGTTGCAGCTAATTCATGATTTTACAAGGCAATTATCATTTGAGAACTCCTCTTTATAAGGTTATTCCTGTCTGATGTTAATATTTATTTGATGAACTAAAACAATAAAGGGACAAGGAAGCAAAAACAAAGATGGTTGATCATTTTCAAGAAGGCAGTGAAACATAAACCCTAAAATCGCCTCTGTAGTTCAAAAGCACAACTATTATTCTGGCACTTCACTGCCCTCTTGAAATCAAACTGAATGGAAAATCTTTTTCTGTGCACCATAACTGAAAACCTATGTATGTTTTAGTTATGTTACCATCCTGAACAACATCGTCTTTAGTGCCTCGCGGCTAAAATCAACTGGTTTTGTGGTGTTTCTTCAGACTGGTGGAGCCTAAAGATGCAGAGACTGCAGGAGCCCTGATGACCTTCTTCCTGGCCCTGGGTCTGTCCGTCGGGGCCGCCCTGTCCTTCCTCCTCAGGAGTCTGGTGTAGTTCCCATAGAAACGGCACGGGAAAGTATCACCGAACTCCTTGAAGGAGTGGCTGTCAGTTTCCTGTTTAAAAACAAATCCAATCTTCATATTAAGTTCAACAGCTTCTGCTCAGCATGTCGTTACAGAGAAACATTTCAGGACTTTCAATCCATAGATCATTCTGAAACCACGTCAGCTTTATGGGTTTTCATCGCTTGAAGATGTTTGTTTTATGACAAATATTTTTCTATTTTTTTATTTGTACATTGTTGTTTTGTAATGAACGGAACAGGAAGTAAAGCTGAACGGAACAAAAAAAAAGAAACGGGTACTACAACAGGATTTCTAAACAGTCCACGCTAATTTGTTGGTAAATACTGCCATCTGGTGGCTAAAATGTGTATTGTCTTTTTAAAACGCGGGCATGTTGCCATATTGACTGATCAGTACCAGCATTGTTTATCTCTGAGTTTATTTCCTCATTACGTTTACTGGTGAGATGCCTATTTTTTTTTGTGTATTTCAACATTCTTTCCCAGCCTGCGGGTTCACATGGCTGCTTATATTTTGATTGAAGACAAAGTAGCAAAGGGTTTCTACGCATTTAGTTTCAAACTTTCATTCTTTTAAATAATAAAAACAAAACATAACAGTTTTTCTGTACTCAAATTCCCCAATTTTATTTATTTACTTAACATTTAAGTCTAAAATCTGAACTTTTTAACTGCTTAACTAACGTTTGGGTTTTATCTAGAGATTCCACAACATCTGAAAAAATTTTTTTTAAAAATGCTGGAATCTGTTTTTGGTTTCCCTTAAAGTATTGAAAATAAAATACTTTTTATTTTTAAGTATTTGGAAGGACCCAGTTTTCAGTCGGAGTAAAAAGAACTCCGGTTGTATTTTTCAACACTTAAGTTGTCCGTTGTAGAAACACCTGCTACGAGTTGTTTTAGTGAAACATGAACTCTGTGTGTTTTACAGCATGTGCTGCTTCCACTGCAGTGTTTTGTTTTACCACTAAGAATAATTTTCAGTGTGTTTATGTTTCCGTTTATGTCGACAATGTGGACTAACGCATGAAATCCAGTTCCGTCAGAACCGATGGGGGTTCTTAAAGAGACTTGAATGTTCTGGAGGAGTTTACGATTCTCTTGCCTTAACTCACGACCCGGGTATGTTCCAGTTCCCACTTTGGAGATGGCATGAGACTGTACAAGCAATCGTTTTCGTATACCATCAGTATCCATAGCAACGGAATGCGTCCTGATGTTTTCAGTTCCAACTAAATGACCATGTAGTGATCCACTGTGGCGTTCACAGTAGACACCAGTTTCAGCAAAGGGAATCTTTTCATTGTTACTGTCAATAAATGAATCCCAACAGTTCTGTGATGTCTGCTGGTTTATAAAGGATTAGAGTGAAGTAGTACAAATTAAGATTTTAAAGGAAAATATTCGCTCTACTTAAGTCGTATTGATTTTCATCAAAAACCAGACTTTGGTGCACCAAAATCTGTAGTAGTTTTATTGAAATTGGCTTAATGCATTAAGTGTTTTCAAAGAATGTGACCCAAATCCTGCTCTTATTGCTGAGAGAAGACTAAATGTTTTCTAAATTTGCACACTATGGAAGTCCATTTCTGCCATGGAAGGAAAGTCATAATTTTGACATCCAAAATCATAATTATGAGATAGTTGCCCTGTTTTTCTATGGCATCTCATCATTCTGACTTTAAAACATGGAATTAGAACTTCCTGTTGGGCTTTTATTTTTTTCTTTAATGGCAGAAATGGCCTTCCATACGAAACGCTTTAAGTTTTGGATTTATGATTCACACATCCCTTTCCTACACAGGATATGACTTTAAATAGTATTTTATTGAAAATTTACCAAACAGAAAAATGACTCATTAAAATATTGCACGCCTGCATTATGTAGCACAAAAATGTATTTTTTAAAAGGTGTTATTTTATTAATGCCTTTGAGTACTTTTGACAAGGTTTGGACACCTGTGCATTGAGAATGAAGTCCTGCCTAGATTAGAAAATGAAAAACTTAATTTACAGTAATTACACACTGATCTTATGAATGTAGATTGTTTATTTTGGCACATAGAACTAATGAAAAACCAAAACCCGCTTCATGTTAGGATATCGTGAGACTAATGCTTAACACAGAAATGTTCCTGTTTACATAGGTGACAGAAAAAACATCAAATTTGACAGTTGAGCGTATTAATGGAAGATTGAGTGAAAGAAAAAACATTTTGAAGTGCACAACACTTCAAAATGATTGTGAGGCTTATTGAACTCTAACCCCATGTTGCCTAGGTTACCAATCTGAATGTGAATTAAACTTTGGTGTAAATAGGCTTGTTGCAATAAACAAATCAACTAATCGCATGATAAATGAAAATGATCAACCTCATTTTAATTTATAGGCTTTATCATTTCTTCCTTTTTCTCTATTGATGACACTGGATGACAAAAGGCTCCGGTCATCTCCTCTGACCCCCCTCCCCTTGTTTTAGCATAAGGGAGGAGTGAACTATTGCATCAGGTAGTTGGATATGCTCATCTTTATCTAAATCTAATGATTATTGAAGGGCGATATATTATACAGTCTTCATAGTCTGTACTCTTTTGGTTGAATGTACCGTATTTTTCGGACTATAGGTCGCTACTTTTTTCCCACGCTTTGGACCATCCGGCTTATAGCTCGGCGCGGCTTTTCTGTGGATTATTCTTCCACCACCAGGGGGCTCTTTAGCAGAAAGTGAATCATTGGAAGTCAAAATTGGAAATCAAAGAAGACAGTGCTGATTTTCATTTAGAACTAGCACATGCTAGCAGCAGGCACGACGTTTGTGAATTCATGGCCCCTCATCATGGAAACAACACGAAGACGTTCATATGATGCAGCTCTCAAGTTGAAGGCTATCGATCTAGTAGTGCAGGAGGGAAATAGAGCCGCTGCACGTAAACTCTGCGTTGGAGACGTCGGCCTGCGTCCTTAATAGCAGATTTATTAAAACCGAGAGCGGCGGAGATTCCAGCGGCTTGTATATGTGCGTTTCGTTTTTAAAAAAAAATGTAGATGCGGCTTAAAGTAAGGTGCGCTCTATAGTCTGGAAAATACGGTAATTTTTATTTCCACTTTGGTTTTATGTCGTGTTTAGTTTTTATTCAAATGAATTGTTTTGTATTTTGATGTTTTGTTTACCTGTCAAGTGTTTTTTTGAAAATAAAGTATTTCTTTTTGTCAGGATGTGCTTGCGTTATGTCATTACCATCAGTTTAAAAAGGTCTTCAGATATTATTGTTTATCGCAATAATTTGAGAATGAATCGCTCAGGAAAGTTCAGCATGACAGGCCCAGGGGTAAAGCCTTTTGTTTTGGCTGGTTAGTAGGACTTAAAATGTAGCATTCACTGATCTCAGATAAACTTATTTGTGATTTAAAACTGAAGCCTCCTGACATGCGAGTGGAACAGCCTGAAGACGGAGGACTTAGTTCTTTCTCTAAATGAGCCGTAGAGATGAAAGACACACAAAATGGGATTTATTCCCTGTATTATTTATTGAAAACCCAGCAGTCGTCATTAATACCTGTGGTGTCTGTACAGGCAGGGGAGGAAGGACATGTGGTAAACTAAAAACTGCTGTCATTCTGTTAAGAGAAAAACAAAAACATAAAGACAAAAATATATATAAAGATATGCTACAGAATGACTGGTTGTCTTATTGAAACACTTTTTATAAATGTTACATAGATGCAGAGGGAGAATGAGGAAGAGCTTAGGCCAAGAAGAAGAAGAAGAGTACAACAGCAGTTCAAGAGATTAAATGAAAAAAACAAAAAAAACAAAAAACAAAAAGGTTGTTTTTGGAGAGTGGGGGGTGTTTTATTTAAAATACGGGGTTCTGGTTCCTTCTCTGCCAAGTGTTGCTTTTATTTCTTTAACGTGAAAAGCCAGAAGGAGACAATCGTATCATCTCGTCATCTTTCTGTCCGTCTGTCCGTCTTCATCGTTTCTTTGGGGGTTGGGCTGTGCGGGGCGGCGTGACGGGCCGGCCGGAGTTCATCCCTCCATACTGGTACTTGGCCTTCTTCTCAGACGGCTTCAGGATCTGGGAGGAAGAAGAAGAATCGGTTACTACTGGACCAGCAGCTCTACCTGGCAACATGAGCTGAACTCTTGAGTTTTAAGTAAATATTTGTTAGTGTCAAACATCGCCACGGCAACATATCTGAATTTAATGACGTCTAATATGGAACAGGGCAGACCTTTGCATTAACAGCACTGAGGCTAACAGCACAGTGAACTACGATATGCTTTCTGTTATGATTTTACTAAATGAATCAACACAAAGTTGTGTTAATTGTTAAAGGAATAGAAAAAGATTTTTTCTAAATATTCTGAATTTTCATTTTCCCATTCTTATGTGGATTTGGAAAGTGATCCAATCAAATTCCATACTTTAAGCTTGTGAAGGAACACTAAGCCAGGGTTTGTCAAATGGGGGCTGCAGTACACCCAGGGGGCCACCAGAGGGCGCTCAGAAAGTTGGAGGGAAGGTGATGAAAAAGTTAAAAAAAAAAAACATTTAATTGAAGAAATCTAGTCGAATTTTTTATCCTAAAATCTGATTTGTTTTTCTATTATTATTGCAAAATACAAGTTAAAATAAGTTAGTAAAATGTATTTTGTCATGCTCGTCTTTATGAATGGCAGCAGAAGGAACAGTAAAGCTGAAGAGGATTCTGCTGCAAAAGCCCTAAATATTCCTTGTCAACTAAAACCAGAACATATGAGGCTAAATTTATGCTAAAATAATTACAGAATAGTGAAAAAAAGTGATACTAATGCTGTTTGGGGGGACATGGTGTGGAAAGGCCTGGGAACCTCTGGGCTAAGCAACAACTTCCTGTCAGAATCACGTCACGTGATAATCTGGGTTCTAAAAGATCCTGGATCAGTTACTATGACAACAGACCTGGAAGGAGCACATCAGGGTTTCGTCCACGCTCATCATGCCACCGGCGTTGTCAAACTCTCCGCAGTAGTTGGGAGCTGAGAACAGGGTCACCAGCTGCCGCTTGGCGAAAAACTCATACCCATCTTCTACCACCTGGGGGCGTCGGACACACAAGAGTCAGCCAAGGCTTTTACAGCAGGGGGGAAAAAAACAACAAAAACAAAAAATCTCAGGTAGGAAGGAGCTGTGGTACCTGGTGAGCTCTACAGATGAGGTCCAAATCGTGACGGTTGAGGAACTTGCTGACCACGTCGGCGCCGAACGTGAAGGAGACGCCGCGGTCGTTCTCCCCCCAGCCCTGGACGTCCTTATCAGGGTCTGACCACAGCAGGTCGCACAGAAGACCTGCAGGGGGGAAGAAGTGAAGCAAAACATCAGAGTCCGTCACTATCTAGTCACCTGGATGCAGGGAAAACCTGATAGTCTTTTTTCTTTCTTTTTTTTTAGAGTGACGTTTGTGAAGCGTTCACATGTGAACACGGAGTCATGGTGAAACTCCATAAGAGGATGTGAGACGGAGACTGCCAGGGTCTTGACTCCAGCTGCCTTATAAGGGCAGGAAGAGGTTTAATGAGGGGGTGAACACAGAGAGGCTCCTCTTCCTCTGGTCCAGCTACAAGGAGATAAGGGGGAATAAGGCTGGAGAAGCTCCTGTTCTTACATTAGACCACAAATCATTCAGCAGAGAAACAGCAAGAGTTCACAAGAACCTGAGTTCATCAGGATCAAAGGGAAAATGGACTAAACAGGCCACCGTAGGAGAGGCTGAGAAAAACCTTTCACCCCCTTTCTAAGTTAATACAATTTGCTTTCACACTTAAATGTGTTGTACAGACAAAAAAAACACTAAGTCAGCCTGAGTTGAATTCAAATAAAGGTTTTATTGAAGGGAAACTAGATATTCAAACCAACCAGGCACCATGTAAACCAAGTGGTAAACAATAAACCAAAGAACCGGCCCGTCAGTTCTGGGAAGACTGAACCTTCCATGTGACTGTGGTTCACTGTGGCTTCCAGAGATTCTCCAGTGTATTATCAGCCTGGCGAGCTGCCAGGATTTACTTATGACCCCCAGGGCTAAACGGCATTTGTCTATTTTAAATGTTATATTGTTTTGGGGTTTGTTTGTTTTTTTTTTTTTTTGTCATGAAGGTGGTAGGAATTTACCCGCAATCAGTGGTTCGCTGGTTCAATTCCAACTCCGTCCACCTCGTGTCTTTGGGCAAAACATTTCACCCGCCTTGCCTGCTGGTGGTCAGAGGGTCAGTGGGGCGACATGGCAGCCTGGCTTCTGTCAGACTGGACTTTGTGTTCCTTTCCACTCTGATCCAGGTTTCGTTCCTCATTTATTCTTGAATTGCCTTAGATGATGTTGCTTCTTTTTTTTTTTTTTTTTTTTTTTTATTATTTCCTTCAGGCTGCATCGGGTTGTCAGAAATGTTCCTTGACTCCACAGCTTTGGCAAAACTTGCAATTTCTCTTTGATGAGTGGTTAACCATGAATCTCAGTTGGATTCAAACTTTGACTAGGCCACTCTGCAACCTTATAGAAGTGTTCTGGATAATGATACTACAGGAGACGGTCACAAACTGATGGACACATCATCCTTCAGGATTTCTCTTGTAGAAAAATAAAAAGAAAGGACCATTTGCCTTTATTTAAAAAAATAAAATAAAAAATAGCGTCAGACTGGTGTGACGTTTTTCTACCTTTGGTGAGATCATTTGAAGACATGTTTTATTTTGCTGCATGATCTTTTTGTTTGATGATCTTCTCTGAAAGGGAACCCAGTTCACTTCTAAAGACACAGAAGAAACATCCAGATTTGGATGTGAGGCAGCATGATCACTTTTACCCCTCTGATTTATTTCTAAGTTCTCCTTTTGCTTGGCTTTAAGTCCAGCTGGTCTGCTGCGTGTGTGTGCGTGTGTGGGCGTGTATGTGTGTTAAGCTACCTGTGTCAGGCACGTCTGTGGGTCTCATGATCCGTCTGATCTGCTCCATAGACTGGAGGTCAGGAGAAAGTCCTGACGGAGAGAGAGAGGGGGAGAGAGAGAGAGAAAGGTTACAGGACTTTGTTTTCATCATAAACCTGAACCTGCAACACTCCCAGGTCTCAGTACCTCCATGACAACAGAAGATCTTCTCATCCACTATGGCGGCGATGGGCAGGCAGTTGAAACAGTCGGTAAAAGTCTTCCACAGTTTGATGTTGAACCTGCGTTTACCTGCAGGATCAACAAGTGTGTTAGAAAGAGTCCACTGTCGACTCATGAACACATAAGCTCGTCACAATAAGCAGTAAATCAATGAATTGCATGATAAATTAAAGTGAGTCATAAAAGACAGCTAAGACAGGGATGCCCAAACTTTTTGTGACCAAGATCTACTTTTTCTCTCACCAGCCTGCTGAGATCCACCTCATGACACCAAGACATAAAAAATGTAAATTAAACTCTATCAACTTATTTTATATGCAGATGTACATCAGTTATAGCAGAAATAATGAAGCGATAGAAAACCTAATGCAGTTTCTTCCTCAGTGAGATTCTGACACTGGGAGGAGGTTACTGGTTTCTCAGTCAGAAGCTGGTTGCAAACCTGAGGCCAGCAGGTGTCAGTCAGTTATGGTAGATCTGAACTTTGACCTCAATATGAGAAACTACAGCCTGATAGGAGGAACCAAAGAGCTCTGTAAAG
>CAEGAE010017532.1:0-37071 GCA_903067095.1 Girardinus metallicus | reverse complement strand
CTTCTTCTTCTACGGGGGAAAATGAAGTAGGCGGCTGCTTACCGTAGTTGCGAGACCTGTTGTGGCTTAATATTGGTCCATATATAAGGCGCACCGGATTATAAGGCGCACTGTCAGCTTTTGAGAAAATTGGAGGTTTTTAGGTGCGCCTTATAGTGCGGAAAATACGGTAATGTTTTATTTTCCACATCTCACCCAAACAGGTTTTCTGAAGAAGGCAGATCCTGATACTGTGATAGTCATGGAAGAATGTTGATTTGTTTTGTGGTGGCCATGTCTGTGTTGGTTTGAATTTGGTCTGTGTTTTGATTATTCAGCTGCAGAAATACTCAATAAGACTCATATTCTATACTTATATTCAGATGATTAAATGTAGATGTTTTTACATTTTATTTCAAAGAGGTCATGAAGCCATACACTTTATAAAAGATCTCAGGATACGTGAACGAAAAACAAGCCCCCTGCATTACCAATCTTCCACTATCCTTTGCATTGAACATGAGATGCTTTTCCTCGACTCATCCTGCGTCTTACATATTTTGTTGCTGAATCACTCAGTCCTCGTCTCCTCTGACCAAAGAACACCCTTCCAATTCAACTTCTAGTAGAATTTCCTTTTGTGTTTCCATCTGTTAAGGCTTTTTTTTTTCTGGCATCACCCCGAACCATTTGGTTATATCGCAACAGCATGTTGTGGTTGCTATGGAAACTCGGTGACCTGAGACGCCACCCTTGACTGTGGTTCTCTAACAGCGAGCTTTGGAGATTTTGTTACATCTTCTACCGCTCTCCTCCTCTCTGTACGTGATGGAAACCTTGTATTGTCTCCCCACAGCTATTTCTGTGTTGGCACATTGCTGTTCACACATTATTTGCTAGATGTCTTGTATTGATAATCCATCTCGAAGACTGAGAAAACAACTTGGCAACTTGTGTTTTATGGATTTTTTTATTTTTTATTTTCCTTTGTAGCAATACCTCTTTCAATAAATCTTATGCCATTGTAAAGCTTTTTTAAATTTCCCTTTAAATGGTGTCACATTTGTAAAGAAAATGCATTTGTGGGTTGAGCAACAGAGTTGAGTATGTGGGTTGTGGCAAAGGAAAACCTTTCAAATCACCTCTGCTAATACCAAGTGGTTTATTCTGCTACTTATTCTTGTTGAGTGTCATCAGTTGGCCTATGGGATTGAACCTTGATGAAGCAATTACAAAAAAAAAAAAACATTAATTGCATAAACAGGGGCCTCAGTAGTGTTTCATATACAGCCACAACATCCTGCCACCTTCTCCTCATTCTGAGCTTGGTCGCATTTTGGTGTGAGATGGCATACTAGTCTTCAACCACCACTTGTCGCATGTAGTTAACGTTGGTCACTTTGACGCCAGTGTTCAATGAGGTTGAGGTCAGGACTGCAGGGAGGAAATATTTTCTCTCCCGTTAAGTTCTGAAGGTAGTGTCTGTAAAAGCTCTCTCTGTTATTGAGGTTAGATTTTGGTCCCAAAAAGGGCAAATATGGGATTGCCATGTTGTAGGATCTCATCTTGATACCTCTTCCTGTGAAGATTGCTTCCGATGTTGACAATGATGAAATGCCACCCCACACTATCACTCTGTTTGGTTTTTGGCAAGTCTTTCATGAGAGCAACCCACATACTCAACTCTGCTGCTCAACCCACAAAAGCATTTTTTTTTTTACAAATGTGGCACAATTTAAGGGACAATAAACAGACTGTTCAGCAGTGTGAGATTAAGTACCACGAAACATTGTTATGGCAATGAAAAAAAATCAACCAAGTACAAATTTCCTTTCCTTTGGTAGCAGAGTTGAATAAGAGTAAGCAGGTTTTCCAAATTAACATTTCTGAAGTCTTTATTTGTTCTCTTTTCAGATCTGAATCCTGTACATACAAATAGAAAATCTGTGTGAAACCCACAAGAGGAACCATGGTAACCTTAGAAACCTCGAGGGACCCTGTTCCTCTCACAGCCCTCTCCCGCTGGTACCTCTACGCCATCCATGGCTACTTCTGTGAAGTGATGTTCACTGCTGCCTGGGAGTTTGTGGTCAACTGCAATTGGAAGTTCCCCGGTGTGACCAGCGTGTGGGCCCTCTTCATCTACGGCACCTGCATCCTCATTGTAGAGCGGATGTATTTGAAGTTGCGCGGCCGCTGCCCCGTGCTGCTGCGCTGCATCATCTACACTCTGTGGACCTACCTGTGGGAGTTTGGGACGGGGCTGCTGCTTCGGCAGTTCAACGCCTGTCCCTGGGATTACACCGAGTTCCGCTACAACTTCATGGGGTTGATCACGGCCGAGTATGCCGTGCCGTGGTTCTGCGCCTCCTTCATCGTGGAGCGCTTTGTTATCCGCAAAACCCTGCGGCTACGCTTTCATGACGGGCCCGAGGACGGCTGGTCAAACCATCGGCATGATGCTGGAGGAGTAGGAAGAGGAGGTGCTGGAGAAACTTTGGAAGGCAGCAGGCAACGAGAACAAAGGAGAGGGAGTGGCTTTAATTCAAATGGATACCTTAAAGTTGATTGAGTCAATTTGCAGGGGACTCTGTCATACCTTCTTGACCCGCCACTGGCACTTTTCCATATGCAATCCTCACCCTTTAGTGCATGGGATTGAGAGACAGCCAGCAAGAATAAGTTAGTGCTGAGGAAGCCAGAAAACAAATGTCTAACTGAGGCTTCAAATCCCAAATACTCACCGTTGTTAGCTAAACAGGGACTCATAATGCTACTGTTATTACTGCATTTCACATTATATCCACTCATTTACATGGGACTGAACCTAACACTAGTATCTTCAATAATCTGGATTAAACTTTAAAACTCCTTCTTGGAGCTCAGAATATGGGATGAAAAAAACACTTTTTCAGAGATTAGTGTTATTGTTCTGTAAAAAGACTTCTTAAAAAAAAAAACACATACAGTATTTGTGTTATTTAGGTATGCACCAATCTATGTAAGAACAGTTCTCTTGCCTCATAGAAATGTTAAATGAAAGCAGCACAGCCACGAAGTATCATCTAGAGACCCAAATGTCGGCCCTTCTTTAAATTCAAAGTATTTTGTTTAAGATGATCTTTAGAGTTAAAATGCAAAACGACATCAACAGCTGTTTTTGTCAGTATGGAAAAAACTATGAAGACATGAGGAATTTTGTCGTGGTTACGTTGTAATAAGTAATTTATATTAGGGTCGCATGTGCAATTTTTTTTTTTAGTAATTGAATCAGCCTCTGATTAAACAGCAATAGAAGTGCTGCTGTGGGTGTTCCCAGATGTTTTTTTGGGAATGGCCTCTACTTCCCTCCGTCAAAACAGTGCACGTTCACACGCACACACACACACATGCATATCCC
Source organism: Girardinus metallicus (assembly GCA_903067095.1). Classification (NCBI taxonomy): domain Eukaryota; kingdom Metazoa; phylum Chordata; class Actinopteri; order Cyprinodontiformes; family Poeciliidae; genus Girardinus; species Girardinus metallicus. The sequence continues at coordinate 33,692 of CAEGAE010017532.1, read as the reverse complement.
ACTCCAACAGCCAAATCATTGATTATACATGAAAAACTCTTTACAAAACACGTCATTAAAGAAAATCGAGCATTCACCTGGCTCTTAAATACCTTGGTATGGAGGTAAGTTGTCAGGATGCAAAGTGAAGGCTTTTGTTTATTCTTATAAGGTGCTAAAGTTCACAATAGGTACAAATAAAACTAGATATTAACATGCACATTATAAGAAGACACATAACCATTTTTTTCTGACTGTGTGATATTAAATCAGACTAATCAGACCAGAATAATGATTGATCAGTTATTTTAAAAAATATCCACAGGTTGACAGATATTCCTCAATTTGAGTTAGAAGATCCCAAATCCATGAGATCATTTTCATTATCTGGACTCACCAAATGTAATATTGAAACTCTAAATTTAAAGAAAGCTACAGAAATAAAAAAACTCTTTCATTATTCTGGTGCTGATAAAAATAATTTTGGTGGCGCTAACTGGAAACAGGAAAAGACAAATCTGACGTAATAGCAGAGAAAAAGAAAAAACTGTCTTGCTTATATAGTTGATGTAAATATCTGGTTTCAAGTTTAATATTAGGGGAGAATGACCTAAAACTCTGTGTTTCTGTTACACCTGTCTCCAGAGCTGTGTGCAATTTCACCAATTCATACCCTTCTTTCTCCCACAACCAGCACCATTTGACCCGGAACCACTTCCATTTGGTACAGGGCCATTCTTTATCACTGTAGTGTCTTGGTAGTTAAAAAATTATGAAGCTCACTTATGATTTATTTAATTGTATATTATTTTCTGAAGATTTTAGACTAAACTTTGAGTTGTATTAGCACTAGTCCAGATCCCCGCTTTGATCGGTTGACTTCAATGAAAAAGGGGAGATTATGAGGCTCATATTTTCTGCTAGTGGGAGCTTTTCCAAGTCAACTCTGTATTCCAGCTTATGGATGCAAGAATTGTAAAAATCGAATATCCACTTTATTTCTTTTTAAACAAGAAATTCATCCATTTACAAACTTGTAGACCTTTTTGGGCGGGGTAGGATTCGGAGTTGGCTACTGCCGAACTTTTTGTTTTTTGTTTTCAGATTTGTATTCACCAGTGTCACACTGGCTTTGAGAAGAGATAATTTAACGAGTCTTTCCATACTCTACTCATAGTTATGTAAGAAAATGTGACTAAATGACTTAAATAAACAACAACATACAGAAGGTCGCTCATTGTTATTCTGCTTTCATTGATCTTTAAGTCAACCGGCCTAAATGGGAGTCAGAACCAAAATGCTTATGAGTTACAAGTAATAAGAAGTTTTTGGAAACTATTTTACGAACTAATTAAATTATACATAAGATTCGGGCATTTTCTGACCATTTGTCTATAGTAACACATTAAAACACTTGACTAAAAAAGGTAAAATGATTTAGTCTTGTTAATTGATTATTTATACGGATGTATGAAATGGTATAATTATTTGTAAGAAATGGCTGTAGAAAATTACTAATGTAGGCAACGTGTGTGGGGGTGTGTGGGCGTGTGCGTGTGTGTGTGTGTGAATTGAGGGTACCAGTTGGCAAAGGAGCAATTAAATTAACACTGTTAATAATGTTTGCTTTTTTTTGTGTGATATATCTCCAAACTTGTTGTCTTTCTGCCACCATCACTCTTAATGTGAACGTCAGCTTTGCCTTGGTGCGACAGCAAAAACTGTCCCTGTGAAACACTGTGGCTGCCGCATCGCACCTATTTGTGGGAATTAAAAGTCGCACCAGGCCAAATTTAATTTCTTTGATAGAGGCTTTTGAGTCACTTGAAGGTTACACCCAGAAACACTTTGGCTAATGTTCACTTGGCAGCATTTTCCTCACATTCTGCAGCAATGGACCTTTAAGAATGTATCCTCTCCCAGAAGCAGGGTTTCGCCATTATTTATTTTTTCACTTTGGTTCTCAAGGATCACATAAAAAAAAAAAAAAAATGCATGGAAAGATCTTCTTTCAGCCCGTTTACTCAATCAACAATCATAATGTATGTCTGACGAATCACTCTGCTGCATGTGTGAATAGAATGACAGAAGTTGCTGGCTATCTGCGAGGGTCTGCAGTTGTCTTCTCCGAGCATGTCAAAGTGTCCTTGAGCCACACGTTGAACCACTAAACTGTAAGTAAGCAGGTCATGGCTTTGCATGGCTGCTTTGTGTGTGTGTGTGGGGGGGGGCGGGGTGTATGTGTGTAATTGGACATATATGTGTGTTTTTCTGGTAAATATGAGGATGATAAATAAAATTATTCCACTTGACATCATTTTTATTACCTATATGCTAAACTCTGTGATGACTGTGAGTCATGGCCATCAACATAAAAGCCTTTTGCAATTTTTTTTTTTTTTTTAAGAATTATGTTGTGTGTCTGTCTGCAATTACCACTTTGTGTGGTTTGACTTAAAAGTCTTGTGCAATACTAATTACCGTAAAAAACACCCAATTCACAGAGCCTTGCAAAAGCGTTGGCATTTTTTGCTATTTCAAAATTCAGTGTATTTTGATGGGGGTTCATGTGATAAACCAACGCAAAGTAGTCACAATTGTGCAGTGGAATTAACACATTGTGTTCAACCTATTTTACAATTAAAATAATTACATGAATGTGTGCTAGGAGGAATATGTATTCAACACTCTTTACTCTCAGAAAAAGTGCAACTTATTTTGGTGAAGTTGTGTGTGTGTAATCGAATCTGTAATCGAAGCTGTATAAATACAGCTGTTTCTGTGAAGGCCTCAGATGTTTGTTTCTATAAACCACATGCCACTTCACAATGACGGTGGAGACAGATTACAAGTAACAATTTTCAGATTTTGACTTGCAAACTCGTGATGGGCTCCTTTGTGTTCGTCGGTCACATAAAATCCAGGTAGAACACGTTTGGTGTGTAGTCGACATGAAAAATAAGTGTTTTTGGAAGGCTCTGCAGGTACCATAATCATATTTCTATAGAATTTAAAAACAAAAAAGCCCAGAGAAACATTCAAGAGTTAACATCAGTAGTTATAAAAGACATATCAATAAGATTAAGCATGTTTTTACTGGCTTGAATATAAATCCTGTAGGGGATCGCAAGCTGACAGCCTCCTGTCAAATGACTTTTTACTAAACATGTTCCTGGGAAAGAACGGGACATAACTAGACTCAAAATGTCATAGCAGACTCTAGATAAACTCAATAAATAATAATAAAAAAACATTACCCTTTTTAATGTTTCCACAGTTCTGCTTGACTAAGTGGACACTATGACCTTCTCCTGTGTTGATGCGTTAGATGTGGAGTTTCCCCTGCGCGTGGCTCTCCTGAGAGAGCTGCTCTGCATCTCAGATGAAGTGCTGCCACCCAGTGGTGAGTGGCCTGCTAAACATCCAGAAAACCGAATGTTTTATTTTGCACTCTTCGCCGTTGTCTGCATTTTTCATTAGGCTTAAAAGCAATACTGTAGATGCGATTATTACCCTTTTCTAAGGAAACGTCTCTGCATAATTCATATGCAGTAAATATCTTAACTCGCTAACCTAAATGTATTCTCTGCAATATGTGTGTGGAAGAACTTTGAGTCACGCAGAGACGCATCTCTCTAAGTAAGTGCATGAATAAGATGTTAACAGTAAGCTGGGTGTCTGGTGTTGTTTTTATTTATTTATTTTTTTTTTCTCTCTCTCTCTTTGAATGTGCATGTCTAAAAGCAGCTCCACCAAACTCCAGTTTCAAGCTGTTGATGATTGATCTAAGCATTATTTTTATTTGAAAAAGAAAAAGAAAAAAGGAGCAGGATTCTTGAAAAATCTGTACTGTATATTGCTAATGAATGATTTATCAATCTCTGAGGTACAAATGTTTTAAAAAAAAAATCGTATTTGGTTTTTTATGTGTGTGGGTTTGAGAACTATGAAATATGTCTAGAATGCCTTTTTATATTATTTCCTGATTAATTATTGTTATTAACCCTCATGAATTAAAAATAAACACCTTGCTGGTCTTTGTGTCTTTTTTATTTTGTTACGTACAAAGTTTTTCAGCTACAGTTTTTAATGAGAACTGGTTTGTGCAAATTATATATTGTAATACTGAATATTTTTGAATTGTCTTGGTTAAATTATTGATGTTTCTTTTGTTTATCATACAGCCATTTCTGTAGTTTTTTACCAATCAATAACTAGTCACTTTCATACATGGAATCAGAAAAAGGTCCTACATTTTATATGAAAATAGTTGTGATTTACCCCCCCCCCCCCCACACACACACACACACACACACACAGAACTTAGAGGGACTTTCTAACCTAAAATGGGGCCGAATCCCCATTGACTCAATACGCAAATAACAAATAGAAAACAGGCAGCACGTTCCAGTTTAGTTGTTAGAGCATCACCCCAGGGCGGAAGGGCGCCCTGAGCAGGGAGCCATCTAAAAAACAAACAAACAAAAAAACATCATATGTGATGAATTTTTTCAATTGCAATAAAGCCTCTGTCTCTCTCCCTGAAAAGTGTTTTTTTATGGTTAAGCATTTCCGTCAGATCACCGTTGAACCAGGGTTTTATTTTTTTTGTTTGTTTTTTTTTTTTTTTTTGGAGAAGCATTTCACTGTTGACGTTCTTGAGCCTTGTTATCAACACATACGTTTTTACTCTCCGTTATGGCGTCTCCATGTGGCTGGCATAGTGAATTGCAGTCTGCAGCCCTGAAGCAACCCCTCCCCCACAGAGCTCTCCTCATCCAGGATTGTGACCAGAGATGTTTGTTATATTATATGTAGTTTTTTTTTTTTTTTTCAATTATTTCAAAGGAAATATAGAGCCTGTAGTCCTTTCCATTCACGATATAAATAAGACTGCTCTTCTGTTGCAGTACCCATTTAAACCTGAAGATGGCTCTTTTTCACCAACATAAACAAGACAATCCTGCCCTTGCAATTCAGCTTAAAGTCACAGGTTGAGTCACCAGTCTGCACTTAGCAATTGGTTTGTCAAGCAGGCTTATCTCATGACTGGGCCTCCAAAGCAACAGAGCACAGATTTGCTTCAAATATAACTTTGCACTCAGCTTACGGTGTGGGAAAAGAACAACTCTGATCATGTTGATCAGAGTTGTTCTTTTTTTGCTTTTACCAGGTCATTCATTTCTGACACCAGTTCAGAAGTGTCCAAGCACAATTAAAAGTATGCTTAAACATAGATATGGGTTATCACAAATCTCATTTGCCTATGAAGAAGCCTCGAGCAAAATTAAAAAGTTTCCATCACCTTCTCTTTTTGTGGCCACACCTCTCAGGTTCCAAGAATGTCGCCTGTCAAACTGTTCGATTAACTGCAGGTTCCCCGCCGGCCTCGGGGCCCGGCAATCAAAACAAAGGCTGCCATGTGAGGGTGTGTCCACATTGCACGCTCTGCTGCACTTATGACCCAGAGCCACGGTGGCCCGGCCTCGTTTCACACCTCCGGCATATGGCTTCATCACCTTTCCTCCAATCAGGGCCTCTCATACCAAATATGGAAACTGAAGACCTGTAATCTCTGCACTGCAGATTACCAGTGTCCTCCCTTGGGCACATCCGAAGGCCTGTTTTGTCATTGTGTTGAGCTGTTTGCGAGCGCACACCCAAATACGTCTTGTGTTTGAGTTTTGGCAAGCGTTTTCATGATTGACTTCATTGTGTTGTGGGTCATGTTTGAAGTTTGTGTAAGAGGAAGTCTGCATGGATTAAGGATAATAGATTACGGAAGAAATGCCCTCACTGGGTTCATTTTCACGGATGTACAAAAGTATTTTCTCACCATACAGACTGTTGATTATTTTTTAATCACAGCTAATGCTGACCAGAATAGACTTTTTGTTTTGGTCAGGGTGCATCTCTTCAGATCTAATGTAAAATATAGTGACATGTAGTGGCAGTACTATGAAGGACAGGGCCTGCTCTCCTTCTTGAGCAACTTGATAATTTGCATCAATTGGTGGATCCATGCATTCTGCTCTCAAGACAACCTTTGCATAACTCACAAAAACAAACAAAAATATATAATATATAGTGGCCTAGTCGAAGTCTGGACTTAAATGCAACTGAGATGCTGAGGCATGACATTAGGAGGTCCCGGGTTAAAATTCCAGCCTGGGGTCTTTATGCATGAAGTTGTTCTCTCTGGATACTCACCGTCTGTAAGCTGTCCTAAAACTGCACGGACAGCTGTAGTGCCTTTATTCACGTGTGCAGTGATTTACAGAGACACAAATTTTCAGAAGTGCAAATAAACTTTTTATCAACATAGCTACCAATGTGTGTTAAATGCATGGCTGCCATGTTGGATTTTGAGGTCAGTGTTGGTGAAAAGCTTTTGTTTCTCTAACTTAAAATGGTTAGAGAAACTTACCATCACTAGGAAGAGACGGTAAGTTGAGTGATTTTTCTCATTTGGAATCTGGAGATGAATTCTTCAATTATTAATGCAAATACATCTCTTTTCTTCTTGTGATGAAGCATCAAATGACAAAAGCCCAAATCTTGTTGTACTAATGGTTTAAACAGTCTTGACTCGTAAAACTTACTTAGTGAGGTGACAGGTGTTTAGATAATCAGAGTGCATGTAGAAAGTCTTAATGCTTTTTTTGGGTTTCCTAGTGTTGCGCTTTTGCAGAGTGACTTGCACAGAAACAGGCAGTTTGCTCAGTTCATCCTCAGAAAAATCGCCATGTCACTAAAAGCAGTTTTCAAACAACTTTTGAAATCAGAAAAGCTGGGTAGCTGAAGATCTTGGTCTTTCTAAGCTTTTTTTTTTCCCCCCCAGGTTGCTTTTGCCACAAATTGAGACTCGGAGGTGTTGTAGCAACTAACCAGTTACAGATAGGGGAGTGAGAGTAATTTACATTATTTCCTCTGCAACATTGCTTTGAACTTCACTGTGAGCCAGTATTTCTATGCTTTGTTTCAAATTTGAAACATTCGAGGAGGAAAATTCTCTGTAAAATGTGTACATGATGGAAACCAAAAAAAAAAATAAAAATAAAAAAAACAACTGTTACTGAAAGCTGTCACTTCCTACGTTTTTAAAACTGGCAAAGCAGCGGTGACCATTGGTCTTTTGCTGTTTTACCTGAACAAACTTCCATTTTGCATCTAAAGCTTAGAAAGAAGCTAAATTGGTCCAGAGGATTTCAGTGTTTTGAGGTGACTAAATAACTAAGGACCAACGGCACTCAGGAAGGGAGTAGTTTAGGTCAGTAATGTTTGTCCACTGCCTTGTGTTGTGTCTCCATGGTAACCAGCGGTTCCGGTGGCTGATGGAGATTGGTAGCCTCCGATGATTTCAGTTTAGTGCTTAAAGTCAAGTCAAGTTTGTTTGTAAAGCACATCTCAGCAACAAGGCAGTTCACACCATATAAATACGGTGTAAAAACTGAATATGAAACAATACATTTTGTCATAATCAAAATCATCAAATATGTTGATCAATGTTCCTGTTATTATGAATCACAGGCAACGCTAAACCGGTTAAGTTTTAGACCTTTATTTAAAGGAACAGCAGGGTTTTTGGCTGTTTTGCAGTTTTCTGGAAAAACTTCTTTGTCTTTCGGGTTTCAACCTAGATGTTCATCACAACATCAAATCAGAGCTTTTGCAGCAGACTCGCTTCTTTGTTGTTCAAGTAGGCAGATATACATCCAGCTGCACTCAAAGATGTTGCCATGGAGCTGGTCAAAAAACAAAAACACAGCAGTCTCTTACTGGAAGATGTGCATGCTGGGTGTGGACATGCTGTAAATAATCCATCCGGTTATCAATGGGATGAATATTAAAACACAGTGATAAAGTAGTTCAGCTCTAGGCTGAAGTCCTGCTGCCCAGCATCCATCCACCACTCATATCAAACCTTTTATTTTCTTATATATGTCGTCTAAAATGATAATTGTCCAGCTCAAAAACAAACAAACAAAAAAACCTCTGTTAAAAATAATTTTCTGTCTCCTGGCATGAGGAAGGCAGCTGAGAAAATTCAAATATTTGTTGGACGATGAGATTTAAACCAAAAATACAGTTGAAGAACTGAGTGCCTGACCAACAATACAGAGCAGGAGAGAGAATAGCAGCAGCAAGGTACTGAATGACTGTAAGCATGTGGGGTCAGGTGGGGATAGATGGTGCTGAGCAGGGTGAGCCAAGAGAATGAATTGTTTCATTGAATCAAGGCAAGGCCTGAACATCTGCATTTAAACAGAATCAATTCCAGCAAAGAAAGCCTCTGCGTTTGTATGACACGTGAACGAGGAGGAGCATCAGGCCTTCCCCGAACTGCATTCACGTCTTCGCAGCTTTGGACCAAGTTTGAGCGCTTTACTCCGAATCCTTCTGGAAAACTCGAGCTTTTTTCGGTTACTTTTTCCTCTCGTGCCGGCACTCCTGGCAGTCAGGGTGCTCTGCGATGAACACTGGGCCGGCTAGCGATGGGGAATTAGCTTGGCTCGAAGGATCACTCGCTCTTCCACTACTTGACTTTATATGTGCTCACGTAGTTCTGGAAATGCCAAATAACTGCACAGAAGCGGCTCAGATGAATAAAACAGTGTGTTAAGAAAGGGAATCCTTCCCGGTGTCGCTACATTGGCTGCTAATTTGTTTACCATTTATGAACTTAGAGGAAAAGAAAAGGGAAAGTTCACTTGAGTACTTGACTTTTAAAATGCTTAGTGTTTCGAACCACTTTGTGCCAGACTAATACAGTAAACTAAAATATGATCAGAAATGTCTTTTTTTCCCCTTCAGTAATTCAATTCAAACAACGTAAACCCACGTGTTGTGCAATATTTTTTTTTTACACACATGGTGACATATTCTAAGTATTTATTTTATGCATTGTTGCTCACAGCCAAGAAAAAAACTATTTATTTGTATTTTAACCAGGAAAGTCCCGATGAGATTAAAAACCTCTTTTTCAGCGGAGTCCCGGCCAAGAGGCAGCAAATGTTATGCAACAATTACAAGTAGTTACACAATTAAAAACCCAAAACAGTCTTCTCAGCAAATCTGAATATTACTTCAGTCCAATAAAAACAAAGTTGTGGCCTACACGAAAAACCTCAAAGCCACCAAATGGTAGGTAACCTACTTAAAGTAAATATAGTGTAGTATACTGACATGCCTGTCAATAAGCTGGAATTTCTGCATTAGAAATCCTTTGTATTTATCTTGCGTAACATTTCAATTCGGTATCAACATGTAAATGCCGTTGCGTGTACATTTTACTTTTTTACTTTTCTTCCACAATCTATGTGTTTTTCAAACAAGTTATTGTCTGAGCCATTATTCTCTCTTTAGTGGCCTTACTAAAGCAGAGCTTCAAAACGAGCTGAAAGAAAAAAAGTTCTCGCCTTCTCACTCTGCAGGATCGGGAGCAGGATGTGACTTAAAAGCTGACAATTTCCTAGTTTGAAGTTAAGGAAAAATAACAGAAGGCTCCCAACTAAAGTTGGACTTCAAAGTGGGATGTTTCTCACCAACCAGAAGAAAAAAAACAAAACTTAAGTACTTCAACTGAATGAAACTACACTTTTCCCTGCATTTTGCCTACTTCTTGCCTATATTTGAGTTGTACGTCATTTCAAATTGTGATAGATGACCTTAGAAATGTTGACAAATCTGCAGCGTGTGTCTGTGTACTTGTATTTTTCGTGGTTTGTTTGCCATCTTAAAATGGAACCGGTCTTTTCTTCGTAGTCCACTCCTCGAGGTCTTTAAAAAAAAAAAGAGAAAAAAGCATCTAGTGATGATTTGCGTTCTGAATCCTGGAGACGGGTTTATTGAGATCCAAGATGACAGATCCTGAATGACAACATTCCCATATTTGGCTCAGTCCTCCTTCTCGTTTCTCTGCCTGCCAGTTAGTAAAATGAAGTCTCCATATCTGGCAGAGCTCCTAAGCAAAGCCACAACAGGCGGCGGTTTGTGCACATTTGATTTTGACAGTTTGAACCTGTGGCCATCTGTACAAACCTGCCGTTTAGTCAACGGTCACGGTTTATCTCCTGAGAGGCTTTTTGCATAACAAGAGGGAACGACGCTTTCCCACACTGCTTTACATGAACTTCATTACGTGAGCAGTAGTTTGAATTGTGACTGACAAGAAACAGCTATCACCGCCGCTTCTACCGGGGCACAAATCTGAGAAGTTAACTTAAGGTTTGTAGTAAATATCATTGTGCTTTCTGCACTTTGAATTTTATTGCATTTACACAGCTATTGAACTCAGATTCAGATAGACAGAAAGGAATGTATCACGAAGAGGCCTTATGGATAGATACTAACTAACATACTGACTTGTGCAACACGTCACGTTTAAGTTCAGGGGTAAAAATCCTTTGGTAACGTAGCAACATGAGAGCAGGGTGTAGGTTTAAGGCCAAAGGAAGAAGTTGCCAAGAAGAAGAAATGTTTCATTGCCCTGCCCGGTTTAGTGCACACTAATTTTCATATTCAAAGTGCCTGTTTATACTAGAAATAATTCATTTATAACATCCTGTATTTCAGTATATCAGATAATATTCAAATGTGCTCATCTGCATACCTAAAATCCCGCCCATATTTGTTATCTTTTAAGTGCAAAGAGAGTCATTTTTAGAATATTTATCATTACCTGAAAGGCAAGCCATACCTCTATCATTATTTGTCATATCAAGTTTCATACTGAAAGTTAATTAAGAAGATTGCTTCCAGTCTTTGGTACTTGAAATCTATCTATTCCAAAAAAACACAGAATGTAGACGAAAGGAAAGTGATTTGATCTTCAAACCTCTCAGGTAATTCTCAGGTATTAACTCAAAGCTCTAAATGTTGACCTTAAAGCAATTATTTGTAAAAGCGATGCAAATTTACTTAGCAGGTGTTCACTTTTATTCTTTCTTTTCATCTTGTGTAAGTGTCATATGAGTTCAGACACCCAGGATCTTTTCTTTCATCTGCAAAAAAAAGAAAAAAAAAAAACAATCACCAAAAACAGCTTTTGTTCATTGGAATATTTCATTTTTAAATTCACTAAACTCATGTAAAAATGTATTTCTGCAACATATAGTACATGAATGCAAGGGTACAGGACCCTTGCAACAGGGGGTGGAGGGCAGTGCCAGTCTCCAACCGTCATTGGGCCATAGGCTGATTACTAGGTACCAGCAGGTTGCCGTTGCCATGGTCGCAAACTTGATACAGAAAGACCCCAGGCTGGGATTCAAACCCATGACCTTCTGCTCTGCTGTGTAGCCTACATGAAATCATAGTTGAAATAATTTGACATTTTTGTCAAGAATTTGCAAAATAAAAAAACAAAAGACAAAACTTCTCTCATGACAAGATTGTTGCAAACTAATCTCAGTTCATCTACATCATATAAGTGTTTGCATAAATATTTACTCCCTTTAAAATGCCACAACCAGGGAAAAGTTAAACTCAAAAACTGGACAGTGAATGTGGATCAGTGGGTAGAGAAGAGGCCTGCCAATCGAAAAGTTGTAGGTCAAATTCCTCCTGTCTCATGTCGAGGCAAGGCATTAACCCCGAGTTTGCCGGTGTATAAACTTGTGCCCGTTTGTGAGTGCGAATGGGTGAATGCGGCTGTGGTGCACAGTGCTTTGATTGGTCAGTATGACTGGAAAAGCGATGTATAAATTCAGTCCTTTTGCCATTTTATGAGTGTGGTTTATGTGTGTATAAAATTTAAACATCAAGAAAAAAAAAAAAACACTTTAAGAAACTCTGAGAAAAGATCATAAAATGTCATACGATGCCTGGAAAAGACTTCTAACTCACTGAGCATTTCAGGGAGTTCAGTTAAATCCATCATTAAGAAATGGAAGGAGGATGGGACTTGGCTGGCCACACTCATAAACTGAGTGAAGGAGACCACCAAGACTCCCAGGACAGATCTGGAGCTAAAAGCTTCAGGGGCTCAGAAGGAAGAGATTGTACAAACACCACCTGTGGCCCCGGTTCTTCTCCAGTGGAAACTGTATAGAAAGAAAGCAAAGAGAAAACTACTGCTGAAAAAATAGAGGTTCCTATCCTGAGGGATAATCTAACTCAGCCTGCAAGGAAATTGCATCTTGGAGGCAGATTTATTTTCCGGCAAGACATAAAGCAAGAAAAAAACTGCACAGAAAGGTACACGTTCTGGAGTGGCCAAGTCAAAGCCCAGATTTCAATCTTATTGAGAATTTGCTCACAGGAGGTTGAGCTGCTCATAAAGGAAGAATGGAGAAAATTTACAATGTCTAGATGTTCCCCAGATGTGGCTCCAAAAGGCTTTCTTGTCTTTGTACCTGGCATGATTGCGGAGATGTAGATGCAAGGCCTCTTGCAGCGTACCCTTGGTGCCAAGATTGGACGCTGTAAATTTTATTAAAATAACCTGATAGTTACAAAAAATAAAAAAATAAATAAAAATTCCAAGTTGTGAGATCTCATGAAAACTTCATCTGCTCTGAGCAAGAGAAGATGTAGGCTGATCCTAAACACCAAGTCAAGGCCTGTTCTGAATCTGACATGCAAGGAGGGAATCTGTGAGACTAACTTAATGAGCACACCACAAATCTTTGTAGAGAAAGTCCAAAAAGGGGCATGAAAGTTTTATCCCAAGGGAAAAAAATAAAAAAATCTTGACAGTCATGATGACTCCTGTGGTTGCGGAGGGTACGGTCCATTCAATCGAATCGTCATGAAGACAGATTCAAAGTCAGTTTTATAAGTTCCTTGCTATAAAGTGATGCTGTCAAGGTCTTTTTGTTTGCTTAGGTGATAAAATGTTCTCTATCTAAGGAAATCCAGCTGGTTGGTTTGATTTATTTAGTTTGAGAGAATCCTTCCTCCTGAACTACCACAGTGGAGGAGGTTCCTGTATGACCTAGGAGCTTTTTCCCTCAACGGATCTTCTGGTTGAACAGGGTCATCGGCTATGAGATGTAGCAGGCATCCACCTCGCTTGTTAGGTCATTTTTTGGTCTTCCAACAGGGCAAAGCTGTAGTTTGTAATCAGTCTTTATGGTTATGGTCTTAAAGCTTCAATCGGCTGATGATCTCTCATTTTTGCTTTGTCTCTTACTCTTATTTCTTTTTCTTCTTTTACGTCCTGGTTATGATCCAGCCACACAGACTCGATTGTAACTCTCCTCCTCAGGTAGACAGCCTGGATTATGGTGAAAGCCGCGGAGAATGTGGAAAATAGGAGCAGTTACCGAAATTAAAGCAGCCGCTGCTTCTCATGTGGCCTTAAGGGGCTAGCTGCAGCAGTATCAACTACATATGGGGGCACGTTCAGCATTCATCCCTTATTTCATTTGAAATTCTTGGGTATATTTTTTCTTACTGTGTGTGCTTGTGTCAACCCAGCATAATCTTAAGAGCAGCCACTTATCCATTTAGGGCATTTCAAAGCTTGGCTTTTGGGGACTGATCCGAGTGTCTTATTTGTCCAACATAACCAATTCCAGCTTCTCTAAATCCAACAGAGCCAAGGGCCCGGATCTGTGTTGTGTCTCAACATGGTCCACCGTACTTCAAACAGATCCCATGCTGCACTGGAGTCCGGGCCGGTCCTCGTTCTCCTCTTTGAAGTGGGAATCCTTTCACTTAAGCAAATTCTGCCGTCATCGTACTTTGGTTTTGGTGGAGTCCAACTGGAGAGGGTTACTTTGTTCACTGTAAACTGCATTTGATCGTTTTTCATGAAATTATTTCATCTTAGACATTCATTTGACCAACACAGAGGCCACAAAATCACTCCCCTACCGCTCATTCCTTTTTCTTTTTCTTTTTTTGTTTTGTATGATGAACGCCCTGCTAAGGCATTGGAAGCAGTTTTAGCCTAAGGTGTAAACAAACACTGATGCCAAAGTTATGGCTTAACTGTATTTACCTGCATCGCTCACATAGCACCTGTCTGATGTTTCTGATTACAACTGAAATTGTGCGGCCATGTGACCATCTGCGCACACAGAGAATATTTCCTCATTCAAACAAGCAAAGATAAGAATCTAACAGTTTTAATCATGCCCCAGAGCCGGGCTACTGACCCAGTGGTTGCATAAGCCTTTTGGTCATGATCCGCTGTCATGTTTTCCAACTGTGGGGGAAGTGTTTATGTTTTCCGTGAGGAGGTTCTCGGCAGCTGGCGGTGGCGGTTGTGGCTGACTCCTACTTGAGGGAGTCCAGGTTGCTCATTCAGTCTAGGTGTGACTTTGGCAGAACTCATGGTGCTGTGTTTGGGTTTATGTTTGCTCGTATTGTTGCCTCCATGTTGGTATAACTTTGGTAAGACAGGGAAATTTTTTCAACCAGGTACATAAAAGACGCTTTCAACTTTTGCCAGGAAGTTCCTTGCAACCTTTGTGGTATTGCCACTATATACCTCAATGTGATTACTGGGAAAAAATGTGTAGCATATATGAAATTAAAGAAAAAATTATACATGAATTTCAAAATGCCATTTAGGCGAAGGCCTCAGAGGTTTGTTAGAGAACATTGGTGAGCAAACAGAATCTTGAAGAACAGAGAACACAACAGGCAGGTCAGAGGTAAGAGTACTGAAATGTTTACAGCAGAGTAAGGCAAATAAAACTCAAGCTTTAAGCATCTCACAGAACACCAACATCCAAAAATTTGAAAGTTATTGTCCTATTGCAGACATTGCCATGCACCTGAACTGACTAGCCAAGACGCCAGTGGCAACTCTCCAGAGATCCATACCTCAGGTGGGTTAATCTGCTTTCATAGCTATAAGCTGTGGCCTTCAGAATCTGGCAAATTGGAAAAAAGTGCCAGAATGCCAACGGTAAAGGCTTTGTAGACTACTCTACAATTGTTCCTGCACTCCAGTTCCAGTCTCTATTGATAAGTGACAAGGAGGAGGCTGTCAGGAAAACAAGGCTTCAACAAGTCAAATTGCAGTTTGCCACAACTGATGCTGGGGTAAAAACAAGCATGTGGCAGAATAAACTCTGACGAGGGAAGAGCAAAATCAAACTTTTTTGCTAGTGTGCAAAATGCTGTAAGTGGTGGAAAAATAGCTAAACTCATCACTGTCGAGGGTTGTGGTTGAACTGGACCCAAATGCAGAGCAGTGGACTGTGCTCCCATATAGTAGTTGAATATTTATTGAATGAAATATCACAAAGGAAGAAACTGGGAAACCAGAAGAAACAGTCGTGAGAAAATCGGTATGGAAGATAACAAGCAATGAGAATAGCAAATCTGAAAAACCTGGTGAAGACGTAATGAAACTAAATCATCTCTGAACTACTGGGAGCTTAAAGAGGGGTGAATGGATGCCGTGACAACCGGGTGCAACTAATGAATGCAGCTGGAGAAACAACAAGTGAGCAAATCACTGGAAAGAACAAAAAAGAAACAAAAAACTTAACACAAAGGAATCAATTTGTGTAGATCATCTTAAAACACCAAAGACCCGTGGATCTTGACTATCATCATGCTCTCTGTGAAGCACGGTGGTGGCAGCTAGGTATTGTGGGGATGTTTGATGGGAAGATGGTTGGAGCTAAATATAAAGCTAAAGTGACTAAATGCGAATATGTGAAAAAAAAAAACAAACAAAAAAAACAAAAACATTTGCGGTACTGCTGTGCCTCTCCAGCTTCAAAGAAAGACGAGGGACATTTCCTTAAGCCAAGAAGTACGTTTACATTTACCATAGTGGTGCACTTAAATTTTATGTTCACGGTGTCTAACCTCTGGCTAAATATTACTGTGTCATGAGATTATATATATTTGCAGAGATTTTAAAAGGAAATATTTAACTCTTTTTATTGAGTGTAGCTGACAGGTCTGGTTGCATTTTACGTCAAAGTTCAAGGCTTAAGCTACAGTTTATTTGATCATAAAAACTTGGAAATCTGTTGTTTCATCTTGAATTGTGCTTTTTATAACGAAGGCACATCTATAAGAGGTGCTCTTAAAATGTACTCAGGTAAGAGTAGCACTACTTCAAGTAAAAGTAAAAAGTAGCCGTTGAAGAAATTACTCACGTAAGAGTAAAAAAAGTATTTAATAAAAAGGCTACTGCGTAACTGATCAATATTTAAAAATTTAAAAATGACCTCATCGGACGGAAAAAAACATACAGTTATGTGCAAATTTCGGTGTTTCGAAGAACAAAATGAAAATAATTAATTGAAGTAACATAATTACAAAACAATAAAACATTTTTTACAATCCTTTCAACGTAAAACCTGTGAAACTGTAACAAAATCTGCAGATATGTGTCTGTGTCTGGTGAATTTTTGGTTCAAAGAAGCTTGTTCTTCATTCAGTGAACTTATTGACAGTGGGTGGAGTATCCAGAAATTTTACTCAAGTAAGAAGAGCAATATGTCATACGATATAGCTTGCTCAAGTAAAAGTAAACAGTACAACATAGCAACAATAAAAAAACATCAATTCTTCCAAAACATTGCTTAAGTAACTCTAACTGAGAAAATGTAACTATTTATTACCCAAATAGTAACTAAATCTGTGGTCAAATTCTCAAAAAGATTAAAATTTGACCACAATTCTGAATTAAAAAGTAAAAAAAAAAAATTATAGAAAGAGAACCGATGCTTTTTGTGACAGAACTATATTACTTTTAAGTCCTGCCTCCATAATTATCTCATGACCCTGCACATTTTCTTTAGCAACTCAATACGTGCATTGTTTTTTTTTTTTTTGCAGAATTTATATCAGCAATTAACTCTTGTGTGTGTAAGAGCACTGAAGCCCCAGATCAACAGCTCAACCACTGGATACACTATAAGTTGCATTCATGGCCTGTTTTCCCCCCAGTGTGTGCATGGGAGCAGCTCTACAGGAGTTTACAGTACAGCCGCTGTTTGTACAGGTGTGCTGCAGTATGACGTCTGATTATGAAACATGCCGGTGCCGTTTTGGATCATTGGTGCTTTTCAGAGCAATGCCCAATTCAGAGCAAAGGCAAACGGTGTGATTTCCTGCCTGGCTCAGAAGCATGCTGCGGGGGTCTCAACCTGGGCCTCCATCACCCGCATCCCCCTCTTCGGTCTACTGGAAAGCAGAGGGGAGCAGTCAGCGATTATTTTTAGACCTGCTTTGATTCGTGGGCTGACAGCCAGTGTTTCCAAGATGTGGGTCGGCGCCCCCTAACTGTGCCAAACGCCACCTGTGGGTATCTCACTTCTGTTATTCCTTCTCTTGCTCTAATGAGGATGTGATGAGGAAGCTTATACACTGTCACAGGCCTGAAGCCAGTACAGGGCCGTCTGGTTTGACGTTCATCACAAGGGGGTGAACACTTTAACTTGACAGGAGGTTTATTTAATCCCATACAACATGCGCAACCTATAACTTTCACCCTAGGATCTTGAATTTGACAAATTAAAACACCTTGCAAACATCTTTACTACATAAACATTTCCACATTTTGACAAAGTACAACAAAAGACTTTAATAATTTCACTTGGGATTTCACGTGAAAGGCCAACACAAAGTGCTAAATTCACTGTAACTTTAAAGGAACCCCCAAGAAAGAAGCGCAGCTCAGGTCGGAGAATCTTCTACCAGGACGACTACTGTTACTCACCGACTCTACAAATCTGGACCCTTTGAACAAGTGGCAATGAGAAGGCCTTTTTTTTTTTTTTTTTGGGAAGAATGTCATGAAAAGTTTGGTTTGAAGTTGGTCACAAATCATTTAATGAACACAACATGATTCTGAAAGAATGCGCTCTGGTTGAATCAGGCCAAAACTGAACTTTCTGCCTTACATGCAAAACACAACGTGTGGCAACAAAACCCCCAGAAACTTCACATCAACTTGTCCAATAACCATTTCTGTTATAGAAGTCAAACCTAAAATAAAACCTGTTAAAGGTTTTAAAAGGACTTTCGACTGAGGCCAGTGTTCTCCTTTCAACAGGACTAAAGTGTTACGATCCGTGTCTGTTTGGGTTTTGGTTTTCATTTGTTTTGATCATTTTCTTGTTTAATGTATTCTTTAGGTCTCTGCATCTTATTATTGCTAGTAAGTTATTGCCATACAAGTTCATTCATTTGTATTTAGTTTCGTAGCCCATTATGTTCTGTTCTTTGTGATTATCTTGGATCACAATTGTTCTTTTGGCCTCGTTTTGTAATATCCTCGAGTTTTAGTTCAGCCCCTTGTTGTTATTGTTTACGTCCTTTCAGTTTGTTCTCTTCCACAGCTGTTCCCGTTCACCTAATTTTCTTTCTTTCTTTTTGTTATTATTTTTTATTTCCTTATCTGGGCCTAATGCCAATCTCCACTCAGGAGCGAATGGAAATTTACTTCTTAATTTACGGGCTCTTCCGGTTTCTCTTCCTCTCCTTCAAGTCCCAGTCTTGTTCGGCTCCTGTTCTATTAATTTAATGAAATTTATTTTTGATCTTCCAGAGTTCGCGTCTGCAGATGACATAAAGACCCCAAACACACCAGAACTCCAATGGAATGGTTTGGATCCACGACTATTCCTGTGTTAAAATGGCACCAAAGTCCAGACTTAAATCCAGTGTTCAAATCTCCCTCCATTATGAAAAGGGCATTTGTCTCAGACTCTACATGTGCAAATCTTCTACAGATGGTTCAAACATTGTATCAAGAGGCATGCCACAGTTTCCATAATGTTTAGTTGCTAAAAAGTTTCAAAACAACATTTCGTTTTATTTCCACTTGTGGCCTGCTTTTGTGTTTGTCTGTTACGTAAAAAAAAAAAACAACCTAATAACATTCATTATTGTTTGTGGCTGAAATGTGAATAAAAAACAAAGTTAAAGGGTAAAAAACAAACAAACAAACACTTATGCAAGTTGGTCTAGGGTTTCAGATAACGTGTTTTTCTCTGTTCTTTGCAAATAACATGAAATAAGGTTAGAACCACTTAATCTGCCAGCAACCGTGAAATAAACAGTTAAAAAAAGAGGGGCGAAATGTGCTCTGAGAGACATGTTTATTCGTCTGCAAAAAAAAGGGTCAAGTATCAAAAAAAAAAAAAAAAGAGGCATAATTTGGCAGCAACAAAAACAGCATCTGCTCGGGCCTCCTCATGTTGATTTTGGCACGGGGGGCTGAGTGCGGTTTGTGTTGTCCGACTGCGGTCCGAAAGCTCGGCCTCTTTCCCTCATGGGAGCTTCTCCTTCCTCCCGCTCCCCTCCTGCTTGCTTCCCGCCTCCCTCGTTGCATTTTATGAAGCAGTTAAGTTATTTTACATCATGTCTACACTCCACAACACCTCCCCTCTCCACCCCCCCTCTTTCTACAAATCTTGCTTGTCATTATGAAAATAGACCCTGGCTGCAGCCTTTGCGCAGCCAGGCAGCATCTGGCGGTAGAATGGTCCCTCTGTGCACGAGGATGTGGGCGCTGCATGCTCAAAAGCGTGTGTGAGAGAGTGTGGGTTTCAAGGAACAGGAGAAGGTGGATGAGTGATTGCTCGCAGGTGACTGCTGCTGCTGCTGCTGCTGCAAAAAAAAAAGTTCCTCAACTTGAGCCATTTCCAGTGTGACAGGTGAAGTTTCCAGCGCTGGGTATAATTATGACAAATGGCCCAGGTCAGAGCTTGGCTGTCCTTGCAAAAGCTCTCAAGTGGATACCTTTTAGCTGTGGAGAATATCACATGCTCACTCAGATCAGATGTTTGATGCTGTGAAACAACCTTGTTCAAATAGATCAAATGTAATGAGATATTTTAGAGCTCTTTTCTGGAAAAAGCTAATAAGTTCAGCAGGTGTTTTTATATACATATACCCACCTTATGCATAAGGACTTCAGGTCAATCCGGTCATCAATCCATCCATTTTCTCTATCATGTTGATACTGTTTATGCTAAGTTATCAATGTACAATGACTAATGGCCAAAAGGGCGTAATCTCTAAAAGGTTTCCAGTCCGTCAGGGTCAATGCACAGACACACAATAAGCAGACATGCCAACGCACACTCTGAGGACAATGGAAAAAAAAAAAAAAAAGTCTTTGTAACATCTCATGCATATTTTTTGGAAACGTGAGTAACCTGAGAAAACCCAGAGAGAACAACCGAGCTCTGCACGGGATTTTAATCCAAGACTTTTCTGTACCGTAAGATAACAGTCCTAACCACCAAGTCATAGTGTTTTCATAGCATTTTTAAGAAGCTATACATTTGTTTTAGGTTTCTTGTAATTATGATTCAGTGTGACTGTGGATCTCTGGTATGTGCATGGGTTAGGAACCACATGAAAACTGCCTATTTCGATTGTTCCAACATCAAATACATCTTATTATGTATTAATACAGAGTGAAAACTCTCTTGGCACAACCGCAGAAGCTAACATCTACAGTCGTCCTTATTTCCACTTTTGGATGTTCAGAAAATAAATGCCGCTCCCAGATTGGCTGCTTTACAAAACGTCCGTCAATAACATTTTAAGCAGCGTTGTGCCCAAACATTTCAGCTTCCCAAGCTGCATGTACTATTTCAGAAATGCTCTAAAAAAAACACGCTTGTGAATGGACAAGATTTTCCACTGTGTTATTTTCTCAGCTGTAATGATCTATAAATCAGCTTAATTTAGGAGTTTTATTCTAAGATGTCCAAAAAGCTGGGTTTTTTTTATTTTATTTTTTTATTTTGGGAGAGAATATGGGTTATTTTATCCAAACAATGAGTCAAAATTGAGACACAGTTTGTTGGTTTAGAGAAAGGACAAGAAGGAGCCTCAATATTTCATACAACTCGCCATTTTGAATAAATGACCTGTTCAAACTTCACAAAAAATCTTTCAGAGAATGAAATAAAGAAACATACAATTGTTTTGAATTGAATGTGAAATGTCATTTAAGTTCCTATCAATAGAAGATGTCAAAAGGTTTTTTTATTTTTAATCTGAAATTTAGTATTGTTGAATTACAAATTACTGATTTAATTGACTTTGAATGTGTCAGTAAGATCTGACTGAGTCGACTATTTATCCTGTGGAGTTAGATGATGTTTGTTATAAGTCGGTGTGAACATTAATAAACTAAACAGAGTTGCGACAAAATGGAAAATAATTAATGTTTCACTAGTGATTATTTGTTTACTCATCCAGTTTACGGCTTATCGCTTTTATTTCCCTTTTCTTTTTTTTTTAACCCTATGTTTGGTAGTGACTAACCTTCCACATTAGGCACTTAAATTTTACATTTTACCTGAGTTAGCAAAAAGTTTTTTTGTTTTTTTTTCTCTATGAAAACAGAGCACCTGTCTGTGCACATAAACTCAATAAAAGTTAAGGAGGCTCCTCTCTGTTCCCATGACTAGTAAATCATTTAAGACCCGGAGCATAAACCACAAAAAAATAAGTTCTTCCTTGACCCTATTACCTTTTGTTTATTCTACCGACTTGTGATAATGCAGAGGATAACTCTGAACTGCCTCTTAATCTCTGAGCTCATGGCAAACCGAGGCGTGATCTGACCTTTTGATGTCTTGTTGTGTTTTTTCCCTAAACGGATGCCAGCTCCTAATAGTCTTTAATCCGCATCCATCATTTTGACCGGCCCCTCCCACCGAACAGCTCACTAATTGGCAGAGAGCCTGTGGCCAGACAGCGAGGCAAACCCCCACCTATTGTGATGTAACAGTGGGAACGCTACCTGAGGGCTCTGCTTTTGTTTCTCCTTGGCTGCTCTGGTCCTCTGTGAGTCATCGCGCTTCAAGTTAGTGATTGATTTCATCTGTAAACATTCTAACGCACACCCTCCAACCTTTCATTAGCACTCGGAGGGATCCTTTAATGTTTGCTTTGGCTGTTCTAACTTGTCAATCACAGAAACAGTCAGGCACGTACTCACAGGCACACACACGCTGATTTGTCAGGGTAAACAAAAAATAAAAATAAAAAATAGGTTGTGTAAACTGGAAATGCAGGTTTGGCGCCTTTTCACATGCAAACAACCGCGGAGTTCTGTGAATGGCTGTCCGAGGGCTGGATGAGTAAGCAGTTCTGTCTCATTCTGTGAATACATCACTGACCTCATTCTTTCATTTTAAATGGAAAAAAATAAACTTGGTCAGGTTCAGATGAAGCCAACATTACCAGGTCTAGACAATGACTGTGAAAACCAGCGGAAGGGCCGATTGTCAGGAAGCATGTTTTTTTGTGTGTGTGTGTTCTTCACAGTTCTGGGTCGGAAAACAAAGAAAATCCAGCCGGATGTATGTGGAAAATAACAAACTTCCAGGGAAGTTCGATGGCAGTAAATTACCACCTCTGCCCGGCCTGCTTACTTGAGTCATTCTTATTATTTTGAAGGTCAACTAAAGTATCAGTTAAACTGATGACTAAACTCTGTAATTCTGAAGTTAAATTAAAAGCTGTTACAACAGTGCTTGCAGTCATTCATTAACTAAATGATGTGAGGGATTATGGGAAAGTCCCTGTTGTCTCATGAATGAATTTGAGGCCGTCATGGTCTTGAGGTATCTGGTGTTCCACTCTATTCCACTACACTGAACCCTGGAGATCACTGTGTATGTGTGTGTGAGTGTTTGAAGGTTCTCTTACATGAACATTTCCACACTTTGAAACAATGTAGTGTGTGGCAAACCGGAATCTGAAACGTGGCATGAGTTTGTTCTCATGCCCTTTTACTGTGTCATCTAAAATTCACAAATATACAACAATGTTTGATCAGTAAATAGCATCTGCTTGTGTAAAGTTAATCCTTTAATCGTTTATAGCACCATTTCTTTGAAGGAATCAGAAGGATGTGGGAGAATATTTGTGGGGAACAAAACATGCAAAACGCTATGCGTCACCCTGAACGCATCATCCCCAAAGTCAGACATGGTGGCGGCACTATCATGATGTGTTAAATATTGTCCTTTGTGGGTGAAAAAAGCTGTGAAGTTAATTGGAAGATGGATGGAGATGAATATAATACTGCAAATTATCGCTGTAAAGCAGGAAGATGACTCAAAATATACAGCCACTGTCATCATTTATGGAGGCAGAGCTCCCAAATGAATAAAGTCTTTATTAGCCAAGCTAACAAATAAAAGCATTAAAATGAGGCACTAAAAAAAGGAGATTTTAGGAAATAACTCAGGAGCAACAGGAGAAGAATTACATTTGATGGAAAGATCTGACAAACACCTGTAAATATCAGGAGGGCTGACAGTAGAATTGAAACCAGGTGTTGAGTAATGCAGTACAGCTATGAGAAACACAGCTAATAATTTGGAGCAACGGTCTACAAAAAGAAAATCAGCAATTATTGAACTGTGAAGTAGAGGTCCACTGTGTGTAAGAAAAAACAAAGTATGTTTTTGTTACAAAACCCAGAAAACAGAATTTACAACTTGACATAGTACATTAGATTGGCTGAAGTTGCTGATTTTGCTTTCATTCCCATCCATGTAGAAGAGAAGTTTGAGTAAACTCAACCAACAGAAAGGTTTAGAAGATACTCAAACTGTTCCCAGATTGTTCGGGAACAGTTTGGGAACTGTTCCTGAACTACTGGGAGGCTACTGGGAAATATTAACCAATTGTTTTAATCTGTAAAGTTGCAAGACTTCATTGTCTCCAGGACTGACGTTTGACCACCTGGTTTAACACGAATTTCGCGTGTCGGAGTCGTCTAGTCACTGAGAATCTTTGGTAAGTTTTTGAAAATTTGCAAAGTAAAGCATGTGTCGATCTGAGACTTATTAAGCAGAAAAAACTTACAATCTTCTTAATGCAGGCAGTTTACATCAATCAATAACGTATATTTGCACAGCACATTTCAGCAACAACAAAGTTCTTTACATTATAAGAACACGCACAAAAAGTAAAAAACAACATACAGTCTCCAAATTGAGAAACCGGAGACAAACATTACATTTTGTCGAGTGCAGTCATAAAAACTGTCAACAGACATCAAATATGTTGGTCACCGTTCCAGTGATTATGGGTGGAAAACAACTCTATTAGACGAAGACGTAAATGTTCTCATGGTTAAAGAGAGACGTTTGCTGCTCCGGGCCAGCAGGTGTTTCGATCGTCTCCCAACAGAGAAAATGGGATCCTTGGAATGTGCGGCTCCTCTGGGACGACGTGAAGCCGATATGTGACCGCGTGGCTGCGATCTCAGTAGCATGGATGTACTGCGGGCGACAGACTGAGCCAGGCTGGACTCTGCGGGTCACTTTCAACAGGACTCCCCCGCCGTCCTTTGATGTCCCGCCTGGCTGCGGCACGCCAACAGTTGGCGCCTTTATGCGTCCTCGCCTGCACCACATTACTCTGGTGGACCACCCAATTCTGGAAAAAAAAAAAAGGTCCTGGCAGGTTTACATTTTCTCAAGAATGCAGTCCATCTGAGCATCCACCCCTCACACCCCCCGCCCCAACCCATCTGGACCGCTCTTAACCTGGGAACCACCATGCCTGCTGCGGTCTCCATGTTTAGTGTGTGGTATGCTCCGGGTGTGTGGCCTTGTCATTGGGGACGGTTGAGAGCCTCTGTAAGTCAATTCCAAAGTCTCAATATCAGCTAAAAAAAAATTTAAATTCTCATTTGCACACTTGTGCATGAAGTCAAGAAATGCTTGAGGGATCACTTTACCCTGGAATTCAGGCAACACAATCCTTCTCACACCAACACAGAAGCCATCCTTCAGGTGAAGGATGGCTTTGTTTCAGCCATCCATGGATTCAAACACAAAGCAGTCGAGGTTATAAGGAAGTTAAATCTACTTTGAATATTTGAAGTACTTTAGCCTCTATTCACCGTTACGCATTGAGGGCCAAAGTCTTTGAGGGCTGTTTATTCAGACCAACGGCAGCCTTTGATATTGAAAGCATTTGATAGTGTTTATTGAGTTTGTCGGAGCAGATGTAAGATGCCAAGGGCTGTTAAAGACGCAGATAACAGGCAAAGTGCTTGTTTGGGCTGATAAGGGGAAAAGGGAAGGAAGGAGAGGTTAGAGGACACGACCAACCCGACTGTTTGGGTGTCGAAGCCACACCTGTCGCGCATCTGAGTTAGCTGCTTTAGTTGACTGACGGGAGGATCTTTCTGGAGCAAAAAATGCCTCAAGCCTCGATATCTGCACAGACCTGATAACTTGGCTTGTTGAACTCACCTCTGCTGCATGTCAAGCTGATAAAATTCAAAGCTTCTAATCAGATAGCCGCATTAGTTCAGATTAAGATCTCTTATTGCGAGAAAGTAGGGGCGATTAAAGGTCTACTCAAGTGCCTTGCAGACATATTCGTACTTCTGAGACCTCTTCACACTTATTAGTTTTAACCTCAAACTTCACAGTATTTAATTTCATTTGTATAGAAACACGTTTCGCTGCAAATCCTTAGGCCTACAATGAATCCCAAAATTTTTCATACCTCAGGCAGATTTAGGCTGAAAGACTTTTACCACAATTTCTCTGAATCATGTCACAGAGTATTCTAGTCAGAGTGTTCAATTTCGGTTTCACCTGACAAGACTTCCAGAGGGTTTTTTCAAAAAGGCCTTCTTTTATAAAGATCAGATTTATGGAGTGAACACCAAGTTGACATGTCACCGATTTTCGAGCTTTAGATAGGCCGCTTCCCTGGTTAATGATCTGCTCTTGTTAGGGATAGAAGTTTTTTTTTTTAGCTCTTTTGAACAGTTTCCCATAATATGTTCAAAGCTCTGAATTTTGACTATGTAACTTCACCCTGCTTTAAATTTCTGACCTCTTTGCTGCGTCAATTGGTCTCCGTGATGCTTTTGTTTCACTAATGCTCTCTAGCAAACTCCTAAAACTTCCCAGAAAAGCTGCATGTATACTCAGATTGAATTAAACAACAAAGGTTTGTCTGTGGGGTTTTTCTTTCTAAAAATAAACACATCTCTAAGAAGCGCCAGGTTTTTTTTTTTTTTTGCCATTTTTCTTCAACTCCTGAGATCTCTGATTCTGTAAGCCTTTTCTCGGAAAATATTAACTTGGTGAGTGTGGGTTCTTAATCATATTAAGCGCTAGACAGTTAGTCAGAGATTTTTTTGTGTAGAAAACTCTTGATATGAGACAGGCTGTTATTCACTTTGCTGACATCTGTTGTGCCGACAGTGAGAGACATGACAGAAACAGAGAAACGTTTTAGATTTGCACAAATTAACCACAGTTTTGCAATTTTCCTTTCTCAGTGTGCATATTCGGAGCTAACCTTCAGGTCAGCAAGTTATGTAACAAAAATGAAACATAATGACACTATGATCAAAGTCAGACATTGTTTTTGTAGAACTGGATTTTCTTTCCATTAGACACCAGGACATTGAGTTTTGGATTTGTGCACATAGCAGCATGATTGTGATGAACACATATCAGCTGCAAGTGGAGGCCATGCTGAGTTTAGCTTACTTGGTGGCACGTATAAAGCTGCAGTCAGCGTGTCAAAGCAAAAATGTGCAATTCTCAAGATTTTTTCCATCATCCTTTGAGTCACATCAGCAAAAATCATCCAACACACCGGAAAAGAAGAATTGTGAAAACATGTAATTCATAATTTCTGTCAGCAAATAGTCCTTTCTGTTGCATTTTAAGGAAGCCCTTTTGTAATGCTCGAAAGCAGCCCTTCCTCCTATACCCATTACCACATACGATACCGCATGCACCTAATGTGGCTTAATAGCAGTTTTAGAAGGCTTATGCTCCCTCTGCAGTTTGCTCACAAAGCTGGCTGACAGGCAGGCAGGTCAGAACTTGTGATAAATTCAATAAAACCTCTATTCTGCTTTGGCAGCCTGAGCTCATAACCCACTGAACTGCAGCCCTGAGGGAAAGACCCCAAAGCGATAAGCCCTCAGAAGATCCACAAGCACACAGATAAGAATTTGCAAACTTTAATTTAAAAATGTATGAATACTTTGTATTTCAAATTGAGTTCAGGCTCATAAATACTTTATTGATCCTAGAGGGAAATTAAATGTTGCCGCAGCTCATATCAAGCAAGATTTTTCCAGATGTTGTAGATTCTGATGGGTATGGGCAGGAAAGATCTCCTGTAGCGGTCCGTGTTACAGCAAATCTAAAGAAGAGTCCGACTGAAGACGCTGGTTTTCACAGTCATTGTCTAGACCTGGTAATGTTGGCTTCATCTGAACCTGACCAAGTTTATTTTTTTTCCATTTAAAATGAAAGAATGAGGTCAGTGATGTATTCGCAACCTTCTTCACCCATGATTGACATAGCACTTTACTTAATGCTGCTTCTCATGAATCTATAATCTGATTTGTCTTGCTCACATTTCAAGATAAGACAACTGTTCCCACAACATGCCACAAAGTGGTCCACCAACTTTCTTTTCTCTGCTTATCACCCATCGCTGATACACACCGCAGAGTCATCTGAGTTTTTCTGCTGATGATTTAGGCTCCGTTGTCCTGAGACTCAAAAGTAAAATTCTGTGGAATGGGTGGAAATATTAAAGCGTCCAGTAGGAGCACAACCTCAAACTTGAGCTAATGCAAAAAACAAAAGAAGAAAGTGTAAAAATATTTCTAAACGTGCAAAGCTGGTAAAGGAATACCCCAAAAGGTGCTGTGTGATGAAAGCTGGTTCTACACCTGCAGCTGCCGCTATAACTCTTATGACAAAAACTGAAATTTATTTAGTGACTTAATTAAACTTGCCCTCTGTTTTATTACATGTTTTGGCTTCTAGGTGTTTGAGCTCCTTCTTCATTTATGGCTTGGTTTGTGCGTTTTCTTTTTCTTTTTTTGTGACCTCTTTGATGAGTCAATGGACATTTTTGTTAGATCAGCTGCTCCTGGGAAGGATCACCACACCACTACGCCATGTTTTCTCCATTTGTGGATAATGACTCCCACTGTGGTTAGCTGGAGTCCCAAAGCCTTAGAAATTGCATTATAACCCTTTCCAGACTAATCCTTGCCAGTTTTTTTTTTTTTTTTTTTTTAATCTGTTCTTGAATTTAGATCAGGACATGGTGTGTTGCTTTTAGAGATCTTTAACCCTGCTTCATGTTGTCAAGATAGGTTATTGTTTTTGAACCTCTTGTAAGGCGCTGTGTACTCTCTAGTAAAATACAGCAAACTCATAAGGTTCTTATGTTTAAATTAGGATAACATGACAACTAAAAGATCACATGTTGCACAGAAGAACCCATAAGGTAAGATCGTGATCTGGTTTTACGAACTGAGAAGATTAATTCCAGTTTATTTGCAACCAAGCAACACAGTCGGTGAGTTTTGAACACAATATTGGCAATACTTTTTCTACAGACTAGTTAGTGTCATGAAAACGTTCTCCCTGCATTTACATCCGAACGCTAAAATCAATGCAGCTCACACACACCCACTGCACAATGGCAAGGAACAGGGTGTGGAAAACTTCTCAGGTGTCTGTTTTCTTTGCATCTAATTCATTAGTTCAACAACCAGGTCATAACCCAGTTGATGCCTTTATGAAACAATCTGCTTCAAATCTGCTTAAGGTCAGCTCATACGAACAGCAAAACAAGGCAGGGAGTAGAAAGCACTCATGTTGTTGCTCTCCTTCTACAAACCTGTGTGTGAGGGAGTTTATTGGAGCCTGTTTTAACAGTGCAATGACATAAATGAAGTTTATTTTTTTTACGGAATGACAGATTGAAAAAATAAGAAGGGAAGGTGGGCTGCCTGTGTTTCTTTTTTGCCACCAGGGGGCAGTGTAATAATTCCCACCGGAGCTGAGGGGGGCTTCACTGTTAGCATAAATGTCCTTTTTATGCCCTCGTTTGTTTAGGTACAGAACGACTGCACGGCCCAAACACCTACACTGTAACCCGTTTTACTGTACACACTTGCAGCCCACTCAAGTAAGCATGTTTCAGGGGGCGTAATGGAAGAAATAGAGTTCAATGTGCAGGAAGGATGACTTAAACAGAGGTAGGGTGGGGGTGTAAGGTGCACCACAGAGGATGTGATGTACGTGGTGGGAACCGGGGGTCTTGTTTTCTCCACCATAGCTTCTGCGGTCAGGGAGGCTGAGAGGCGCATCTGTGGTGGAATTTGTCTCCGTTCAGTTGTGGTCATTTATGAGAAGCAGGGTGTGTGTGTGTGTGTGTTTTGGTGGTTCTATGTTGGTTTTTCTCTCTTTCTTTCTTTTTACGTGTAGGTGTGTGTGTGTGTGAGAGAGAGCTTTTTAAAGGGAAACACGCTGCCCATTAAGCCCTGACATTTGAAATAAACAAAGATTGGAGAAGCGCACAGATCCTCCATTTCTGTGAAAATACGAATGGAATGGGTCAAGAATGAAAGAAGCAGTCTGACTCTGGTTTTTATGACTGGGGGTCATTAAATTTAATAGGATTGGTTAGAATCAAGTTAATAAAACAACAAAGTTCAGTATTATTCTTTTTTTTTTTCTTTAACGTGTGTGTAACTTTTTTTCATTGGTTGCTTTGGTCTTGTGAAAATAAATACTGCATGATCCGAAGGCTGATCTTAACTAGGAGTCTCTCTAAAGTGGAACGGAAAACCGAGCGAGTAGTTACTGACACCCCAAGAGAAGATGGATAACAAACTTTTACTTTTACATCTATGGAACCATTTCTGTTTTCTCTTGGCCAGTTGTTTAAATTATTGCCTCGTTTCAAATCCCTGCGTCGATTCGCAAACTCCATTTGTTATTGTAGGATGCAAAAAGCTTTTTTTTGGCGTAATTTCCAAAACAACCAACTGGATTGTAGTCGGTATCTACTGGTTATTATGGTTACATGATGACACCAACATATCATCCTCCTCATTGTGTGTGTGGGCATGTGTGTGTGTTTGTTAGCAGGTGGGGGGATATAAATATGGATTTTATGCAGTTTAAAGAACTGTGGCTAAAAGACATTGACCTCTGTGTCACATCAAATTTATGAAACAGAAAAAAGTATTGAATGGTGTAGTTAAATTTATTTGAAAGGCAATTAACAACTTTGCCTCATAAATTGTACCTAGATACCACAATAAAGCTGTCTGTGAGATATTTAATTTGTCTCCAACTAAATAAATGTTTTCCAAAATAAATTGGACAACAGTGTGAAGTCATACTGTTGCAAAAATATACATATTTTCACATCTTTACCAGGTTTACTAACAAATGTGCAAGCATGTAAAGTATGCAAAGTAAAAGATGCTTTTTTTTTAAACCAGCTCAACATGTAACTCCTGTGTTACATGACATACAGGACATATTTAGCTGCTTTCCACGCCTGTCAGTGTGTTTGCGCAGGCCTCACGGGGTCTTTGGGCCAAAGGCTCGAGAAATAAGTGGTGGTGTGGGGGTGTGTTTGTGCCTGAGTGGGTGGGTGCAGGTGGGGATTTTCTTTTTTTTTTTTTTTCTCTTCTTTTCCTGGTTGCGTCCATTCCCTGCTGGATGGTGAAAAGTGCAGCGCAGCAGAAATGCATTCCAAGGTGGGGGGCTTGGAGAGGGGCGGCGGGACAGGGTGGAGGGGGAATTTGCGTCGGTTCCACGACTATCAGGTTCTTTTGGCTGAGCTGCGGGTTTGGCCTCATCATCGCTTAATGGCAGGAAAAGAAGGGAGAGTCTATAGATGATTGCTGGAGAAAAAACGCCAAAACCAGAGAGAAAAAAAAATAAGTTTAAGCCCAAACGTTTTATTGTTAACAGATAAAACCTGCTGCCAGAGCCTCTTAAAAGGCGAGCGGGGGTTTTCACAAAATCCCTGCGTTAGGTCGTCGCGGACAGAAACAGATTCACTTTAAGGAAGAAAAAGCTGCCTGTTAGGGGTCGCTCGGCGTTTCGGCGCTCGCTGATACATCTGTATGTGTGTGCCATGTGTCGCCGGGAGAAGCCTGCAGCAGGCCTTGTAGCCAATCTGACTGCTAATGAACTTGGACCGGTGTCTGTGAACGTTGGGGCTGAAAGGCCTCTTTCTCCCATTCGGCTACAGGCACCCAACTGTCACTCGCTGACCTACAGCTCTCTGATTATGTCACTAATGCTTAGAAGGCTCTGCATTCATCCATCATTAGGCTACAAGTCTGGACACCCCAATCAAACCCCCCATTAAAAGCTTGGACAAGTCTCTTTTCAGTTTGCTCACTGATCGCAGCTGCTGCTCTGCACCGAAAAAAGACGGCGCGCCAAAATAATTCCCCTTTGTCTCGTGTGGCTCTTCTGATCAAAGCAAGGTGAGTGAGCAAATAAAGCTAAAGCAGACTAGCTGAGCACAGAAGTTAAAATGTACTCTTATGACACGCCGCAAAACACAAATGTTTTTATTGAGATTTTATATAACAGACCAACACTATGCTGAATGTAAATATTGCCAAATAAATACAACTTTACCTCAGAAGACAATTACTTTATAAATGATTGAAGCTGTTCTGTGACTAAAGAATGTCTTTCTGGATCCAGAGGGTTTTTTTTTTATAGACCATTACTGTGCCAAACACTGTGTGGGTGAATAGTAACACCACGTAAAACTCTTTAACACCGCTAATGTGATGAAACACAGTGTTGGCAGCATCAGGCTGTGGGAATGCCTTCCCCCAGCAGGGACAGGGAGGCTTTTCAGAGTCGATGGTAAAGGAATGGTGCTGAATACGTTTGTCTCAGTTTTAACTTAGCATCAGACCACAGCAAAAACAAGTTTTAGCTGCGGAAACTCCTAGAAATCCTGTCTTGAGTGCAGCTCTTCTGCCATTTCTTTGCGTCACTCTTAAACACTGGATGTAAGCAGACGTTCCCGAGAAAACAATAAAAATGCCATCTTACAAATGACCGATTGGATTTCATGTCTGTTTAATAGCACAGCTATACACAGCGGTACAGCTTTAACTCCATTATGTGTCCTAGCTGGTGGTAGCTTAGCGCTTTTGATGAAGATTATTTATAACGGAGGATCCCCACATGGTTTTTTACTTAAGTCGATGCGCGCTCAGCCTCCTGAATATGTAGGAATCCATTGAGAGCTGGTCGTCAGGAGCAACAGGGCTGGTGAGGAGGAGGGGAAAAAAAAGTAGGAGTCTAGTGTCCACCCATCCACTTCTCCTTTTCTGTCGTTTTCTCCCTCTGCCATCCTCCCCTCCCCTCCTCTCTCACATGGGCTTTGCCTTTGGCTGAACGCTGGGATTCTTTCACAGAGGCTGCTGGTTGCCAAGACAGAGCGAGCCTCAGAAAAGCTGGGCGAATGTATGTGGGTCAATGCGAGTCAGAAGGGGGCTTTTCATTCTCCTTTACCCCCCGACTCCCCTTCCCAAACCCTCCCTTTCTTTCTCCTTTTGTTCCTCTGTTCTTTTTTTTTTTTTGTTCTTTTTGGCTCTGTTACCGGCTCCATTCACCCCGCTGAGTGAAAAGATAACACTGATTTGTGTCTGTCCTGTTTATTATTCTCCGGGACTCGCCGCTTAAACAAGGCCCAATAAGATATGGAGCCATGTCCTATTGACTTATTAACTTCTCCCTCTGTGCGCGCACACATCCCTTAACGTCTCTCTCTCTTTCTCTCCCTTTTCCTCTCTCTCTCTCTGCGTTTGGCTTGTGCTGCTGACTCACGGACAAACAAATCACTCTGCGAGAAGTGGACGGCGTGCACTAAAAATGATGTGGAGCAGATGTTTCTTTGGCCTCAGTCTCACTTCCTTTCACCAGTTCTTCTTTCCCTTCCTCTTTTTGTCTGGATGCTGAACCGTTTTTGCTGTTTCTGTGGAAGCCCGACACAACAGACGCAGAAAAGCTCTCGAAGGTCTTGGACTTTACCTTGTTTGTTTGCCTCTGCCTGCCATATGTGCCGTTTGTCACTTCATGGGTGTTTTTTTTCTTCTTCTTCTTCTTGTCCTTCTCTCCATTAGTCAAGAGACAACCAGAACAGAAGCCACATGGCAGAAACATTTTCCAGCCCAGAAGTTTCACAAGTGTCATCTTAGTCACACATCTTTGTAGTGGCCTCCGCAGAGGTTTTTGTTGACGGTCCCCGTCAGAAGTTCGCCAACACTCTTACTCTGCACAAAAGTCACATGAGCCCCTAGCGCTGCCTCTAGAACCGTTCTTTATGCAACAAGTAACTTCAATGAGTTTCAAAAACTCAGCACTATTGTTGATTTACTGAGAAACCACAGCAGCCAATTACGAGGTTCTGGCATACTTCTCTCTCTGCATATTTGACCACATTTCTGAGCAGAATTGGTGGAGTTGGTTCCTGGGTACAGACGCAGCCTTTTCAGCACAGTCCACAAACTTACAAAAGGTTGAGGTCAAGGTCATTCCAAACTCTTAATGCCAGCCTGATGTTTCCATTCTAATAAACCGTTTTGATGTGTGTTTGGGATCTCAGGGTTGTTGGATCACCCAACTGTGTCAAAATGTTTTCGTGTGGCATTTTGATGTGAGGTTAAAGACTAAACGTTTATTATTCCATCCACTTTGTGCCATGCACCAGAACCACAGGCCCTCAGCATGAAGCTGCCACTGCCGTGCCTAAAAGCAGCTACCATCACAGTCTAACTTCATGAAAACAACATCTACATTGTTGAAACTTGGGTGCAAGCTCATAGAAGTCACAAAAATCTATAAAAACTGGTTCAGAAAGAGTAAACGTAGGAATGACCCTAACTTCAACACAGACATATCTATGCATCAGACATATCTATGCATATCATAAATTACTTTATATATATTTATGTGATGCAT
>CAEGAE010017530.1:0-11124 GCA_903067095.1 Girardinus metallicus | reverse complement strand
TATATATATAGACATACTATGTGTGTGTACACTGAGAGTATTGTCAGGACCAATTTTTACCAATAAAGAATGTTTTCCTAGTCCTCACTTTTCATTAAACTAGAATATGTTCTATTAGTTAAATTTATAAGCATGGTTTAGGTTTTGGTTAGGATTAAGGTAAAGAATGTAATGGTTAAGTTAGGCATGTACTAGTTTAGGGTAAAAGTCAGAGTTAGGATGCAGAAATGACTAGAAGTTGATGGAAAGTCCTGATAAAGCTAGAGAAACAAAATCTTAATAGAGATAAATTAATGTACCATTGGTAAAAATCATAATAATTTTTACTAATGGTTATAGTAAGGAGTAGACTAGTGTTGCTCATGATTAGGCTGTAGAAATAAATGGAAGTTGATGCCAGGTCAAACATACATGTTTGAGAAACAAGCGTGTATGTTTGACTTGGCCCAGTCAGAGGCCCCTCTGAAAACTGATGGGCCTTATGGGGACCAAAGTCCAGTCCTAATACGGTTAGAGATTAGGTTTAAAGGTGTGAATTAAGACTTGATTAAGGTTTGGATTAAGAATACACTAGTAATGTTTGGTGAAAATGTCAGGATTAATAACTGTAGTGACTAAAATGAATGAAAACCAATACAAAGTCATAATATGGACAGAAATACAACCTTGTGTGCGTGCACGAGTGTGTGTGTTTGCCTTTTAGATACTGGCAAAAACTGCTAAATAGGGCAACCAACATGACCCCAAAATACTCACTTCCTCTCTCCGGCTCTGTCTGTTTGCCTTCATCTATCCCTCTCTGTCTTTCTCCATCTCTAATGGGAGCATTGTATGTGGCCTATCTCCATCCCAACAATCTCCTTAGGGGCATTATGGCACACAGACACACACACACCCCCGCGCACACACCCCCATACATGAAAAGCACACATGCCACTCAACGCTCCAGGCATGCAGCAGACTGGCACCAACTTTCAAACTGGCTTACCAGGGTTTACCACAGCTTAGAAAGGCAGATTGGTTACAGAGAGCGTCCCTGGACCGGAGCGCCACTCATCCGGTCCCCAAAGTGCCCGACGCTCCCATCAACAGCTGATAAGCCAAGCAATACAGATGACACTGAAAACAGAAGCGCATAACATCCTTCCCACATGGGTTAGGTACATGACGTAGATTTTTAGCAACACAATCGGGGTAAATCTAGGTAGTCCCCTTGTGGAACGTAGACTCATCAAAACGCCACCCAACCCGTTCCTCTCGGGAGAGCCACCAGTGTGAGGCCGATGACCCACTTAGCCGTGCCTCATTGTGTCCTGGCTGGTTTACAGCCACTATCTCCATGGTTTATCCCAGGCTGGCAGAGCTGATGACGGTCGCGGCACGTCGGAGCCAGATTTGGATAAAGCTATTAGCGGACTTCCATATGAGGCGGCAGCCAATCAAAACCAAAAGAACTGGATGATGTGGAAGTAAAGGAACCAATACTCATATGTGTTGGATGCAAAATGTGGCTTAAGTTGTAATGCTCAGAGCTTGAACAACAAAAACAATGAGCAGATTGGGATTTCAGCACAAATATCATTTTGATTGTGACTATTTCCCCTTAATCTCCATGTTTCCTGCCGCAAACCACCGCCTGTTGGCTTTAGAGAATGAACCATTTTTCATTTGGCTCGTTCCTAACAGTAGGTGTGGCTTACACCCAACAGTAAAGGAGGTCAGAGCTGTGAAATCTCAATGGAACAGACCTCCTGCTGGGAAATATGCTGCACGCCGGTCTCAGTTTTTGTCATATCTGCCTGATCTCGTGCTCTTCTGAAAGCGTACTGAGACTTTCCAGATGGGAGTCGGATCTGCTTGGGGCCAGGGGTTGGCTTGGCTCAGAGAGCTGATGGAGATGAGTGACAGGCGGCGCTGACCAGCTGAGCCCCAACAACCACAGCAATAAGGAACAATGAAGAGAGGAACTATTTATTGCCCCATGATAAAACCTCATTCAATCAGTGTTTGGGTGACGCTTTTATCATCTACAGTATGCCATAAGGAAGGTATATGTTTCCAGACACAATAATGTTTGTACTACTCCATTCAATTCTTTATACCTGCAAAATATTATGTGTTACACTCGTGATAACATGGAAATCTATGAATTTTCTACACTCAGACTATCTTTACAAGATAGTTGAGGTAGATTTCCGTCTTCAGTGGTCAGTGGACAGGAGGTAGGGTGGACAGGTAGATTATCCATCACAGGGAGACACAGCCAGTGCACACTTTAACGTCTAAGGGCAGTTTAAGGTCAGTAAACCTGACATGTATGTTTTGATCTACGGCGGGAAGTTGGAGTACCTGGAGAGAGCTGACACATTCAGGAAGAAATTGTTAAATCTGCCCAGGTTTGATTTTCTCTGATGCATTTGCAGTGTGCCACATAACATTTGTATATTAGTTTGTTGTAGATGAATGGAGGAAATACTATCATATTTTTTAGATGTACGTATTTAAATAGTTGTTGAGATTATAGTCTTAAAATTAAAAACTGTCTTCAATCATAATGTCTTTATGACAAAACATTAATGGAATGATTCAGTCTTTTTTGTTTTCTTCCACTTGCCCATGCCCGTGTCAGAGAAAGAGGAAAACTCACATTTCAGGAGGATCAGGACGCTTTAGATCAAGGCATACTTATTTGTTTCAAAGTCCGGACCCAAACCCAGTATAGAATCTGTGTGAAGAGTTATTTTGCAAATACAATTCTGCACTTATACAATGGTAAAGATATAGCCCAGACTTAAAGCTGCATTTGCAGCAAATGGTGATTCTAAAAATTTTGATTGATATTAAAGTCTGTAGTTGCAACGTAACAAAATCATCTGTTTTTGCAAGTCACCATACATCTGCGTTGCGCTGATCTTACCCTACATCAATTTTAGCTGCTCAGATTCCCCGTCATCAAGACATCTCTGAAACATTCTCACTAATTCTCAAAACCTGTACTTCAGCTTTATGTTTGAGCTTGTTGGACATCTCTAATTGAGAAAGAGACTGACGGGCAGACAGAGCCCTGGCCTTGGCGGGTTCACTCATCCTCTTTATCTACCTATCAAGGGCTGCCTTGTTCTTATCTCAGTGCCGTGATTGGCTGGAGGACCTGTCTAACACACAGTCTTGGACTCTGTGTGACCAGCAGGGGGAGATCTTTTTAAACAAGATGCACCAGAACACAGAATAGTACACAATATCTTATTAAACAACTTCCTTAAAACAGTTCTCTTTTTAAAAACATGGCTTCAGGCCTACTACTCTGTCTCTGGAAAGAAAAGGTGCAGGGTGAGGAGGAGAACTCTGAATTATTCCAAAAAACAAACATGTGACGCAAAAGAAAGCAAATCAGTAAATCAAACCAAAAAAGCAAACAAATTAGTCATTTCAATAATGCGCAACAAAGACAAAATGTAAAAGAAACACACTCCACACTCCATGGACCAAATCGCTGTTGTCCGGTTTCAGAGTCCTTTCAACGGGGCCAGAGGACTCAGGCCCCGCCCACTCAGCCTGCCCAAGCAGCATCAGGTTCTGTAGAGAGCGGCCCAAACAAACACCAGCAACACAAGACAGCAGGGCGTCCAAAGCCCTGCAGCTCCAAAACAATACAATCAGGTGCCTGAAACTGAAAACACATTACTGTGGATTCAGGTAAAATAAATAAAAATCTAAATAGGTAGCTTGCCCATGAACAGAAGCACAACCTGCCCAGGGAGGGAGCGGATCAGCAGGTGAGGACTAGACGGAAGCCACACGCCACAACAACCTCCAGCTGCAGCCGCTAACGCCAGCAGAGCAACGCTGCAGAAACGCACGGCAGGTATAGCACCTAAAAACCAACCTCAATACCAGCCACTGATTGCAAAACTGGCACTTACAATCTCAGTCGAGCCGATGAAGAACACAAGCCACTCAGGCAGCTGACATGTAGCAGGGGAAACAAAGACACACACACCTTGCAGCCGCCTGCTCAGCTACAAAGCCATTTGCCCCGCCCACTAATCAACCAGGTGCTTCTGGCTGCACCTGATGTGCAGAGCGGGGAGGGTGGAACACCATCCCACCACATCTGGATGATTGTGCGTGTAGATGAATGATCACGAAACACTCTCTCCATCTCAATTACTATAGGCTACGCAAGTGCGTGCGCACACACACACTTGCTTGGAGCGCCAACACTTTCTGTTTCTGACTGAAAGGGACTTGGGAAGCCGACAAGCATGTGACATTGAGAGGGGTGACCAATGCATATACACCGATACACACACGCACACACACCCCCTCACTCCGTCTGTATGCATAAATCAATAGGCGTTCTATGGCTGCATTTAGTGAGGTCAAGCTGACTGGAGATACGAGGACGAGCGCGTCTCTATGGATGGTGTAACAGGCGGACTGAGGGGGAATGTTGAAAGCTTCACTTAGAGAAGAGGAAAAGGTCAGGAGGGCAAGGAAGGAGTGGCTTTGAAATGAGGAAAGACGAGACGTATGAGGAGAAATAAAGGGACGAAGGAGAGAAAAGACATCCATGATGATGACAGAGGAAGGCAGTGAAGAAGAATCGGACGTGGGAGACAACGAAGGTCAAACTGAGATGGCAGCAAGTAGAGGTCAACCAGGGAGATGGTGGCAAGACGAGCCCAAGAAGGACAAGGGGAGGGGTGAGTTGGGGGTGGAGAGGGTCTTGAACCCATCTGCTGAGCTCAGGTGTTCAGGTGACACTGCTAAGTCTGTAAAACAACAGGCTGTTTGATTTGTCAACTGCCTTGAGAGGCCGATGTGGGTCAGAGAGCAGGGGCTGGCCGTGACTTTTTTCACGCAGGTTGGTTGTCACTGAGGGATGAGGAAGCAATATAAGACTGTTGTGACACTGGGGTCACACTGCGGGAGGATTGGTTTTACTCAAAATAGGTCATTCTTCTTAGGGTCTCACAGCATGACAAATGGGCTGCAGAAATGGGAAAGCATCATAACATACATAATAAAGGCTCTAATTCACAGATACAGGAGTATGCATAGACTATTGCTGTATTTCCCCACTAGGAACCAACAGAGGGTGTTTTCACATCTAACAGTTTGGTAGACTCAGTTTGATTGGGGATCAAAGTTACAACATTTGTTACATTTTCAGCTCCTGTGGCTCTTTTTCACACTGCACTGTGTCAAACGAACCAGACCACTTGAGCAACCTGTTTGGAAACCTTGTGCTAAGAGGGCCTAAAATCCTCTTAGGTTTTGGTAACGTCAAAAATATAAACTGACACCATCCTGATATATATCCTGCACTACTCTACTGAAAGACAAGAAGACCTGTTAGGAGAAAAAACTCTAACGTTACAATGGTGCAAAATAACAGGCAGTAAATGTGAACACTATTAGACAAATCCGATTAACTTTACTTATAGTCTTTAGTCGAGTCTCATCGTCTAGCATCGTGACTTTCCAGTCTTTCCTTCTGCCTGGAAATGTTTTCTAGATACTTTTCACTTCTACTCAGAGATGTCCTATTAAATTTAGCTCAGAACTTTTCAAAGTCATTCCTAAAACTTTCATTTCTGTTGATGATGTTCTGTTACTTTGGGACCAAACGTCTTCAGGCATTAACACATCCCTCTATAAGGATTTGGGAAAATGTTTTTTAAAACGCCTTAATGTTTTTTTATTGGCAGAGAAGGCTTCTGCCTCACAACCCTTCAAATCAGCGTGGAGGTACGGAAAATACAAAGATGTGGTCAGTCCTTCAGCGCTGCTGGGCACCTGCCAGTTACTCTCTCCTTTTATTTGATACATGAATGTTTTTTGACTGTAGAAGAAAACCAGAGTACCAAATTGAAATTTTAAAATAAAAACACGATGACTGTCGAGGTCTGAACCGAATCCGTCGCTATGAGGCAGCAGTGCTAACCGCATAGCTGGCTAGTAACATCCACTCCCAAATCTCCACAGTCCTTTTCCACACAGTATGAATGTTTGCCATAAACAGAACAAATTCTCTGCCAAAACTAAGCTGCCAGTGTCAATATTTTTCCACTGAGTTTCTTTTTGCCCCTGAATATTCTTTCTTGGACAGACAACTGAGAAGGAGCTTCAGAAAGACAGCTTGTCGTGTCTTTGCGTGTCTGGGCAGACGACTTTCAAAATCAAATGAAAAGCAGGTCAAAAGTCTGTGACCTGTTTACTTTTGTGGAGAAATTTCTGTTACTTTATAAATACTAAGTCTGCTATATGAACTCTCTTCAAAGTGTAAAGGTCAGCTAATACAGTCGGAGTTCAAAGGGTTCAGTTTCTGTGACTGGATTCTATTTACTCATAAGACATAAGAGTCGTCATAAAAGGTCATACTAGTAATTAGGACTTATAGATCCAGTTTCCTCCTAGAAACATGTTGAAATGAAAAGGTAAATAGGGAGATTTATGTAAAGAGATAAATACATTATGTTCTCCTCAGTGTATTTAGTTTGTAATGTGCGCTTCAAGGTTGTTAGGCTTTCTTGGGCTGAAAATTGAAAGCGCAAAGAAGAAATCAAAGTTAAAAAGCCATAGAATATAACTGCTTATGTCTTTGACAGTTATGAACAATTTGTTGATCACAGAATCATAACCCACAGCCAGACTAGATGCAAACAGAGAACACATAAAACATCAGATCCAGTTTAACGGTTTTCTTGAATCTGCATTTGATTATTTCAGATTCAAAGATCCACTCTTAACTAGATTCCTGTGTATTGAACAGGTTGTCCTTAAAATACAGCTCGAGATTGATGATATTCTTTTTATGAAGGACTCACAAGGACAACCAGTCGGAGAATGTGGTTTATTAAAAAGCATGTCGAGGTGGGACTTCTGGAAAACTGGAAGCTCAACTGAGTGTTGAACTTCCAGATAATCAGTTGTCGTAACAACTGATTATTTGGGCTACATTTTCTATCACCTTGGACCAGTCTTGTTGTTTTCTAAAACCTTTCTATCCACACAACTATTTCTCACTGAATATTTTCTTTTCTTCCACACCGTAAGGTGTGTAGATAAACAGTTTCTGAAACACTCAGACCAGCAACAGTCAATGGTGTTTAAAACGCTGCGTTTCCACTCAGACGGTCGCGTTGGACTTCGGTAAAGTCTTCAACTCGTCTGCTTGACTAAATTTGTCGTGTTGAGTTGTGTCTGTGAACAACAGTCGCATTTTGAAAAAAAAATTTTTGTGAAGAATTTGTTCTGTTAACAAAAGTTAACATAAACTGTGCTGCTGAATAAGAGAAAACTCCAATCAGCAATTTTTAACCCCGTTCTGCACAGGGAGCAATCCAGGATCCTCGCATCACCCCGGAGACTGTGAGAACAGTCATGAAGCCGTTTATGAGGCTCTAAAAGAGCTTTGTCAGGTTGGAGGGAAAATTACCCTGGAGATGGAAATTGCTCTATTTTGGACACAGAATTGGAAAGCCTTTATTACCAATTCAGGAGTTTGGAAGCTGTAGAAATCCACCAGGCAGCGGGGGGTGATGGGGGATCCAATAAGAGATGCTGTCAGGTTGATTCAGAGTAAAGTGTGGGATCATTTTATTTGGAGCTTCTTCCACAGTGGGGAATAATAATAATAATAAAAAAAAGAAATCAGTACTTTTCTGCCTGAGTTCCAGCAATTTGAGCAATTATTTTCAAAATGTGTTCCTTCCAACTATCTCTGCTTTACTGAGGAAAATCCTTGGCAGATAGTTACAAAATAAAAACAGTTGGACAATGAGCAACGACTTCTCTGAACGCTGCAACATAGTTAGTTATCTTAGTCAAATAGCTTCCTGAGAAAGAAACATTTGTTTCCTTTGAGTCCTTCTGTGGCGGATATTTTTGGACCTGTGTGGTGTTTTAGGCTGCCTTTAACTTTCTTCTTCGTTCCATCGCTGACGTTTAAAGTGCACTTGTTTTCAGATGCAGCCTTGAAAGTCAAGTTTCTAAGGCAACGAGATTTCTATTTTATCTATTCGGTGCTGGGTGATCAACAGAAAGCAGAATGAGAACCGTATGCAGAATTCTTTGTAAAAAAAAAAAAAAAGCTCAACTCTGACACAAATGGACAAAAATAATCTGTTCTGCAGTCAGACTGAAGTCAGTAGCTGGAAAGGACACAGTCACGTGTTACGTACAGTTGGAACCGTAGTTTTCTCTATGCATAGAGTCATATAGAAGTGATTTTGGTAACAAGACATGTTTGGTCTTATTTAACTTCAGAAAGTGAGGGGAACACAGGGTGTATGTAAACTTGTGGCTGTACATACCTCAGTTCAATCTGCCTCCAGGGTCCAGCAGAGTTTTTACTTTTATTTGGGACTGTCCAGCAGCGCGCCAGGGGAACCTTCACGTCAGGCCCGTGAGTCCAAATCTTTCTGGCCCACTTTGAAAGTTATAATTTTAGACGCAGCGCTGCAGCGGGATGTGGAAGCCAGAGGCTTGGAGTGGCTGTGAGAGGGAGCTGAAAGCTAAGCCCAGTGAAAACAACAGAGATCGGAACAGAAGCTGCATTATGTCAGATCAGCGCTTACCGAAAACATGACTTCATTTGAAGCTACTACGGTGTGGATTTCTGCCTGCCGTCATCATAATGAACATTTTTGTTCGTCTTTCAGCTCTATGTAGAAGTAGTTTCTGATACAGGGTGACGTGGGCGGCGGCCCAGGGCGGCTTCTCATCTTGGGCTCTGTTTCCATTTAGCTGCTTAGAATGATTTAGCTGCTTAGAATGACATATTTGGTTTTCAGCACAAAATTTTACAGTTTTCAAGATTTTAATTCTTATAAAATACAGCAAGTATTTGCTAATGGGAATGATGTTTTGATGTAATATAAATAAACAGCCATTAACTGGAAGAGCTTTTGATGAATATTTTAATCTGAATATTTCACAAATTAGAAATATATGTAGGATTGTTTATTGTCTTAGTTTTTAGCAGTTTTCTATGTCAGTAAAACAGACTCTTACTCACTTCATATTATTTGGAAGAATTATGTTAGCCTGCAGCAATCACTCTGTCACATTAGCCTTCTATAACAACAATTTTATAGCCTATTAAATAATGATACACCACTATAAAAACTTTGGCCGATAGCCAATATTTACCATCCATCCATTTTCCTTACACCCTTGCCCCTTAGTGGGGTCGGGAGGGCTGCTGGTGCCTATTTCCAGCCATGTTCCGGGTGAGACAATGTTTACCAATATTATATAAATTATATCACTTTTAACAATGCAAAAGTGACCACCCTTCAGAAGAATGGAAGCTGGTCAGATTTGATGGGAAGAGGGATGGAGCTGTGAAATGGTTTAGAGTATATTCAAGTGGCCTAGTGAGAGGCCGGTCCTAAATGTAACTGACAATCTGTGGCAACAGTTGAAAGTTTAGGTACAGTCTGACTGAACTTGTGCTGTTTTGCAAAGAAAGGGCAAATAATGATTTTTTACATGTGTAAAGCTGGTATAGAAATAGCTAACCCGTCCCTAGCCTTCATATGTAATTTCATTCAGTTCTCATCTCCCTTCATTGGTCCGTCTTGGATTTCTCCCACTGACTTGGATTTCTCTGGTTGAACTTCAACCCGGGCCAATCGGCAAACAGGAGGAGGAGTTTTGAACGATGATGTCAATTTTCATCACTGTTTGTATTGTAGAGTTGTAATTTGATAATGGCAGGAAAGGAAGTGAACAAAGCTATGTATAATATAATCTAGTAAAAAGTAGAAATTTTGAAATTGAGTAAAAATAATTATGTGTAAATATGTATAA
The DNA here is from genome assembly GCA_903067095.1 of Girardinus metallicus. NCBI lineage: Eukaryota > Metazoa > Chordata > Actinopteri > Cyprinodontiformes > Poeciliidae > Girardinus > Girardinus metallicus. The sequence goes on along the minus strand of CAEGAE010017530.1, from coordinate 1,302 downwards.
TTTGGGACATATTTGGACAATTCAGTTGGGGGTTTGGATTTAATAAACTTTAGCTTCTTCCTACTCCTGTTTGAACTGGACATGAAAGTTTTGACATATATTTGATTATTACATATATATTTTTCTGATTTTTTACATGTTTGAAATAAAAAAAAAGACTTAATTTAATGTCTTTGTGCTTCCAAATAGTCAGCAATTAAATTCGGAACAAGAGGATTGTTTTTCAACATTTTATTGTTGGGAAAGTTGTCAAAGCCGTGCTCTTCGTGTTGAACTTTACTCCGGTATCTGTCACTGAGCACATTCCATACATTACAACTGAAGGTTAGCGACTCGGTAAAATCACATATAATGTTTTCAAACTTAAGAGTCCACGCCTCCAACTAGAAATTGTTTCTCAACAGCTGAGGGTCCAGACTCTCTGAACGAAGTGAAGCGTAGAACAAGTAGCTGGTAAGAAATAAGCAAAAGGACTTGAATACTCTAGATTTGTATTCGGAAATGTAGTATAAACCACATATCCCTTTTGGTTCATCTTATTTTACGCTAGCACATAAAGTTGCTTAAACCAAACTTAAAAACAAAAACACATTCAAGTTTGTGGTTGAAACAGAACAGAATGTACAGACTTTGAACGGGCATGAATGTGATGTCTTCTGCAAACATTGTAGTCATTGGAACATATTAAATATTTTTACGCTGAGTGAAAACATCCTAAAATCTTGCGCTTCATTAGACGTCAAGTTTCTCGTATGTTTCTTTTATTTCCTTACAAGAAACATTTTTCTCTTCTTGTAAGTGATCTTTTGTGTCTTGGTTAAAACACGATGACTACATAAACTTACCTTGGTAATTTTCATAGTTCAGGATGATTCTTCTGTTCTTCCTGGAAATTCTTGCTTGGCCAAAGGGTTTTCAGGGTGGGCCTTACAGGTCTTCAATGTTCTCTGCTTTTCTGACTGAAAGGTTCAGAATGAGAGGTGAAGGTTGATATCTCTAGTAGATGGTGTCAGACATACAGTGGGGAAAAAAGTATTTAGTCAGTCACCAGTTTCACAAGTTCTCCCACTTAAAAAGATGAGAGAGGCCTGTAATTGACATCATAGGTAGACCTCAACTATGAGAGACAAAATGAGAAAAAAATTCAGAAAATCACATTGTCTGATTTTTAAAGAATTTATTTGAAAATAAATATTTGGTCACCGGCAAACAACAAGATTTCCGGCTGTCACAGACCTGTAACTTCTTCCTTAAGAGGCTCCTCTGTCCTCCACTCATTACCTGTATCAATGGCACCTGTTT
>CAEGAE010017518.1:0-40810 GCA_903067095.1 Girardinus metallicus | reverse complement strand
CCCCTCTCCCCCCCCCCCCCCTCCCTCCCCCCCTCTCTCTCTCTTTTTTTTTTCCTCCCCCCCCCCCCCCCTCCCCCCCCCCCCCCCCCCTCCCCCCCCCCCCCCCCCCCCCCCCACTTTCTCCCTCCCCCCGCCCCCTCCTCCTCACCACCTCTCTTTTTCCTCTCTCTTCTGTGCCCCCCCCCCACAACCCCCCCCATACCCCCCCATGCTGTTTCGGTGCTGCTGCCTGTCTCTTAGCAACAACTGCACACCCGTTAGAGCTCAGTGAGTGCTTTTACAAACACACCCAGGAAAACACACTCTCACATGTGCACACTCCTGTTCACACACACAATCAGTTGCACGTACGCGTGCACAAGCTCACACACACACACATTGGGTCTAGTTCCTCATTGAGGGTTTCTGCTGGCAGGCCTGTGAGTCTGCAAGCCTTTGTGGCAGTGAGATAGATGAGGAGAGAATAGATATGCTGTACAACTACCATCTACAGAGTCATTGCGCCTCCCAGACTGCGTAACAGGGCAATTGCCCAAACTCGAAACTGGCAGCCTCTTGTCTCTGCACAAACACACTAACGCACAGGCATTCTGTGGCTTGTTGTGTTGTTGTCGCTGGCTTCCCCGCATTTGCACAATAACACCAAAAAACTTTTTTGAAGAAAGTGGAGGAAAAAAGAAAAACTGTACCAGATCAAAAGTGTTCAAACACTTCTCATACAAGAGCTCGTCTTTGTGCGGCAGATTCAACAGATCATGATGTGGGAGCAGCGCATACCATCGTCTGTTTTCACCGAGACAATACTACACCGCTGTGTGTTCCAAAGCCCCAGAGCCATCCACAGGAAAATGCACCAAAACACATTCGCTACGTATGATTATATTGGAATGGCGGCTGAAGGATGCCAGGAGTGCTTTGCCTAAACAATGAATCATAGCAGAATTGATTGGCTCGCATCTAAACCCTGTCAAAATGCCCCCTGCAGAGCACAGAAGAGGGGCATTTGCATGTGTGTCTTTGTTTTTGTGTGCGGGGAGCACATGCGTGTGTGCGTGTTGTGTCTGTCTTTATGTGTAAATCGATGTGTGGGAGGACGAAGCTGCAGGGGCATATTTGCATGTGTGTGTTGGTATGTGTCGGGGAGTGACAGCGTGTATATGTGAGCACATGTGATGCGGCGCTTAATTAAAGCATGTGCTCCTTTCCTTCCCTCACAAACTGGTCAGATGAAGCCACGATTAATGAGCGCCGTTAATTAGACTGGAGAGAAAGTGAGAACGGCAGAGAAAGTCAGGGAGGTGGCAGCGGGAAAGGAAGGGAAGGGAAGGGAGTGGGTGATGGGGTTAAAGAAGTACGAGCAGTGTGTGCTTGTGTGTGTGTGTTCATCTCCATGTTTGTCTGTCCCAGTTGTGTCATTCCTCAGAGCAGCAGAGGTTGTTTCGCTTCATGCGTGCAGCCCAGCACTCAGCTCCGGCAAAACTCCCCCTCTCCTCTTCCTTGGCTGCCTCATCCTCTTCCTCCTGCTCCTCCACAACTTTTTTCCCTCTTAATTTCCCTGTCTGCCTGTCCAGTCACGATTCTTTCCCTCCTGTTTCAGTCACATCTTTCACTTTACTGTCTCTTCTGCAGCCCTGTCGCCTTTTCATACATTCCCACCCTTTCATTCTCTCACTTTCGTTGCCTCCTGCTCAATGTCCTCCCTCCCTCCCTCCATAATCAGAGCCATATGTTGGAAGGGAAAGGCAGAGAGATCTGACAATGGACATAATTGTGTTGAATGTGGAGTGTGTGTGCTACAGAGTTAAGAGCCAGCAGCGTGCATGCATATCTGCTCACAAATGTTGCAAGCCTTCCTGTGTTTGTGCCTGACGAGCATGCGTGGCAGCCAGCACATGTGGTCCAAGTCTCGTTCTTCTGTTTCTATCAACCTGGGTCTGCACTTCTCCTCCTCTCTGAGGTTCTGCTATCCCTCCATCACTCCTGTCTTTGTGTCACCTTCATCTCTACATCCTCTCAACACCTCGACTTTCACCACCTCTCTGCTTCCCCCTGGTGGCAGATGTTGTTTACACATTTTCATTCTTGTTGCATCCCAACAGGAATCGGCAGAGTTTTTGTCAAAAAACATGACACTAGCTGAACATGTACATGTGTTCTCCCTACGTTAGCTACAGTACATTGTTTCAATTGTTCAGTGAGATTTGTGTGTGCAAAATGTTCACAGTTGCTTACATAATACAGCGGCGTGACGCTATGATCGGCATAACATGCACCCAGTACTTACATATGTTCCCAAAATCTGCTATAAGATCAGAAATTTTAGCCATAAGTCAACTTGAACAATTTATACTGCAAGTCATCCTGTAACATAATTGTGTCTGATGCGAGACGGTGCAGCCCTCTCTCAAATACTGATTCCAGTCTGGCCCAATTCACGCTGTGACATCATGTACTAATCACTTATTCTCTTTCTCTTTGTGCTCCTCCCTTCTCCACGTGCCTTCCCCTCCACCTTCTCCAAATACTCTATCCCTTTTCTCCTTCTGTCTGTCTACATCTTCTTTTTCTTTCACTCTAGCAACCATGGGCAAAAGACAGAGCCAGGGAGAAGAGAGAGAAAAGTCTGTGAGCTTTCCACTGCAGTATTGATGACCCAATGATCCCCTGCAGAACAGAGCCAGTCAGGCAGACCGAGTCAGGCTCGCCTCAGAATCAAAAATCAGCGCCACGGCCGTTTGGTCGGAGCACCCGACCGAGTGGGGTATGAATGGTAAATGTAATCTAATTTTACAATGCTGGTGTGTGGGTGGCACAGTTAATAAAAGAGGGTGCATTACAGAGTAGGATTTTGGCACATTGCCAAATTCATTGACAGTCTGGTCTGTAAAAGTTTAGCAGCAGTAAGAAGAAAAAAAGTCTTTCCCAATTTCTAAAATTCAACTCGAGGGTGTTGACATATTTTAACCGTCCTGGTTTTTATTTTGTTTCCATCTTTAGGTGTAAAAATCTTCTGCCCCTACAAGCTGTTGAAAGTTTCATACAGAGACAGCTGAAACCATCTCTCCACATCCTGCGTCACTACCTGCAGAACTGTCCACTGGATGAGTGGCTCGACGGATCCTCAGCATTCAGGCCAAACTGGCGCTCCGGCAGGTCGTGGGGAGACTCGGCCAGAGAAGAAAGGTTTTGTGGTTAGACTGGAGAAACTGGAAAGACCTGAGTCCTGGACAGGGGAGCTCACACTCCATGGCGCGTTCCAAGATACATTTCATGATGGACTGGGACTTGTGACCTCTGACATTGCCCCCACCTCCCCATCCACCCTGGCAACTGGTGCTCACCTGCAGGAAAGGCTGGGGCACGGCACTTACCTGCAGAGGCACTCTGACACCTGCATGACAGCCGAGGCGGACACGTTTTCAGAGACGCTTAGAAACATGCAAACACATGTAGACCCAGAAGTGCATGCAGAAGCTTTCTCAAACCCGCACCTGGACAACTGTGGAATCATGGAAATCAGCAATCACAGTGATTCTATAGACTCAGAACTCTCTAAAACTCTCACAGTAGAGGCCATGAACACAACTTCACCTCAGACTTTGCCTTTGGCGATTGGCAATCACCCTGCAACTACCAAGCCACTGGAGGCCCCAGCAGCCCGGACTGCGGAGTTCGACACGCCCTCAAACTACGGTCCAGTCCCCTCTGGCCCTAACCCAATAACAGTGCCTTCTTCTCTACCAGTAGAGACAGAGAAGAAGTATGCACTCCGCAGCTCTGGGCGTCCTCGCTTCCCCTTGCACTTGCGTAAATCCTCTCGGCTGCATCGAAGCATTGAGGATGGGGGGAAAGGATCAGGCAGGGACAGGGGAAGAGAAGAAGAGGAAACATTAGAGGAGAAGATCTGGATGGTTAAAGAGGATGAAATCATTGCAGATGCTAAAGAAGAGCGTTCTTCTGTGGAGGCTGTTCTACCTGCACCTACTTGCCATACTGATATGCCTCTTACTCTGAGTGAACCTAAGCCTGCACCCAAACCTCTACTTAAGCCTGGGCCCAGACTTGGGCACAGACCTGGACCTAAATCCAGGTGTAAGCCTCCGCTGAAATATGTGCACAAAGCAGCTCCTAAGAGTATTTTAAAACAGCGTCTGGCAGCACAGGCCCTCCGCCAGAGTGCTGCCTCTCATCTCACATTTGAATCTGCTCCACCTGCTCCTTTGTTGACTATGAAGGAAGAACCTGGTGCAGGCATGGGGGTCTGTCCTCCAAGTAACAGCAAAAAGGGCCGTTATGTTGGTGTAAGTGTGTTAACATTAACAAATAAAGTGCCTTGCAAAAGTGCTCTCAACAAATTGAACCTTTTCACTGCTTGATTTGCTGCAACCACAAAGGGTGGTGTATTTCAAATTGATACATTGAGACATGTTTTTCCTTTTTACAAATAGCTCAAAATTTGGTATCCAGCCTTCTTAGTCAGTTCTTTGTAGAATCCCATAGTGTCACGTCTTCTGCAGCTCCCAGCAGGTTTTTTTCCAGGCTACCCCCTATTTAGCTTCACCTGTCTTCAAGTCTGACTAACCTTCTTGCCTCTGCTGATAAAAAGCATCCCCAGAGTATGGAGTTGCCTCCACCATGTTTCACTGTGGTTCTGGTGTGTTCAGAGTGTTGTGCAGTGTTAGTATTTTTGCTACATACAGGGTTTTGAGTGTAGGCCAGAAAATTTAGTATCACTCTTTAAGAAAAGGACCTACTGCCTTTTATTTGCTGTGTCCCCTAAGACTTACGGCAAACTACAAACAAGGCATCTTATGTCTTTCTCTCAGCAATAGTTTTCTTCTTGCCTCTTTTCCATTTAGGCCAGATTTGTAAAATGTACAATTCAACATTTCTACCACCTCAGGTGTGGATCCCTTCAGCTCCTCCAGACTTACCATGAAACTTTTGGCTTCATCTTTGATTAATGCTTTTTGTCAGCTCTGTCAGTTTAGGTAGACATGTCTTGGTAGCAGTGTGCATGTCTTGGTAGATTTGCAGATGTTTTACATGCTTTCGATTTTTGAAAGATTGAAATAACCTATGTAAGTTATTCAGATCTGTGGATGTTGTTCTTAAGCGTTTCCGTAACTGCGAGTTAGTCTGTTTTCATAATGTCAACGTAACATATTTGTAGTTTAAGCAAGATTTAATATGAGAAAAGTTCAAAAAGTTTGAATACTTTTGCAAAGCGCTGCCTACATATCACTGTACTATAATTTCTTCATTAAATCTTAAACCACATATAAATTAATGCTTTGTTTTCTATTTGTCCATTACTCAATAGGTAAGGAAGATTGTTGTAAAGGTGCCTCGCATTCCTGTCAGCCTAAGTCGCCGACAGAAGAGCTATAAAATTTCTAGTTTGGAAACAGTTATGGGGACTGAGAAGACTAATGTCGTCAGTCCGGAGGGGTCTGAGGCGACACGAGAACCAACTGCACTTCTCCGCATGAAGAACAATGGGAAAAGTGTGATGGTGATGTTTCCTCCTGGAGAGCTCCCTGTGATTCTCAAACGCAGGCGGGGGCGACCTCCTAAACAGGCTTTGCCAGGAATACAAGTCGAAGTACCCAGTGCTGGGACAACTGCGATTACTGGAGACCAGCCCAAGAAGCCCAGGAGGCGACGTCGGACTAAACTTCCCTGTCCATTTCCCTCCTACGTTAATGACACAAATGATGTGAAAGCTGAATATGGGGATGTTCTCTCCAAATTGGCATTTTTAAACCGCCAGCCCCCTACCACTGGTCGCTGCTCCCCCCCTCGATGCTGGACACCAAGTGAGCCAGAAAGCTTTCACACACCCCTGGAAAACCCTGGAATATCCACCCTGCTCCACAGGCTCACCGGGTCTAGGCGACCCAGAGGTGGCAGAGGAGGGGGGCTCGGCAGAGGTGGAGGAGCAGGAGGGGGCATCATGGGCAGCGAGTGCAATAAGAGCACATTCAGTGACTTCTTTGAATCTATTGGGAAAAAGAGAAAACTGAACCTCTTGTCTCAGCATGGATTACCGAGGAAAAGAAGGAAGGGTGTGGGAGGAGGAGTGGGTAGGGGAGGGGGCATGGTGGGAACAGAAGCTGGGGGAGAGAAAATTGTCAGAAGGAGACGAATGAGAAAAAACGGTGCATTTAAAGGGGGAGTGGTGTCCATGGGACAGGACTGGCCCAATGGGACAGGTGGATGGGATGAGGAGGGTGCTATGGATAAGGAAAGAGCTTTGGGTGGGTATCAACTCTGTGGATCTCCAAGGGGTGGCTTCTCTAGCTGTAATGTTGGACGAGGAGGGGCCTACAGTGGTCCAGCTGGGAGCAAAGGGGGTGGGCTAGCAGGAGAGGACTCACAAGGACTATTTGCTGGGTATTTTCGATCCCTCCTCGATTCTGATGACTCCTCCGATCTCCTGGACATCTCCTCCCAATCGGACCCCCGGAAATCTTCCTCCTCTGTCTATGATCCATCCAGCTCTGTGGCCTCTCACAGCTGGTCTCCTCCATTCCCCAAGTGGAGCACTAAAGGAGCAAATGCAGGGGTGGAAGGTTCAGTACAGGCACACTGCTCCTCTGCAAGACCCCCTTATAGTTATGGAAGCTTAGCCCAAGTATCTCCCACCACCTCTACATATCCTAAATCCACTCCGCCATCTCTTTCACACTCTCCCAGCTCCCCCCACCCAGCCTCTTATGGTCACTACCCTTCTGGTTACTCCTGCTCTCCACCCGTAGGGCCACAGAGATCCTCTGACTGCAGTTTTGGGTATGGTGGCAAAGGGACACCTGCCAATCAGATGGGTTATTTGAACTACCAGGGAGCAACCAAGAGAGGCTACAGTGGCTATCCAGGAGTAAGCCATTCCCCCATGGGGAGAGGGGAGTCAGCAGGACCCACATCACCTGGAGGAGGGTACATGTCTGTGGCCAAAGGGAGCCCTTTCAGCTCCTCTGCCACAGAGGGCTACAAACAGTACAACTCCAACCAGTGGAGCTGCAGGTAACATGATTGAACTTTTAGATGACAAGGTTCCAGTGTGCTCTAGAAAGTATTCACTTATTCATCCTTAACAGGGGTGTTTAATTTCTTTAAAACTTTGAATCATATACATAACTGTTTCTGATTGGTGGAACTGTAACATCAACTTGTGAAATCTAAAATATAGTCAAATGTCAAGTGTATAATTTGTTTGTATAATTTCTTTCCTCAGGCAAGCTTTTGGTGGTTGGTCAGCAGACAACTTTGGGTCTCAATATCATGGCTATAGTGAATATGGCTCCAATGAGTCCAAAGACATCTTAGATATCTCAAACTACACCCCCCAGAAGGCTAAGCGACAACCGTTTCCTGAGAGCCTGTCAGAATCCTCCTCGGACTCTTCACACGTTGGCTCAACAGCGCCTGTTATCGGACCCAGCTCCACTGGAGGCAGCTATCGGCAGAACGAGGCAGCCTCTGTGAATGCAGGCCAATCGAGTCTATCCAGTCTGGAGAAACTAATGATGGACTGGCATGAGAGTGCTTCAGGACCGTCATACAACTGGAGTCAGGATGTCCTTTTCCAAGGTGGGGGGACGAGCAAACCCGGGCGTGGTCGCAGAAAACGGACTGAACTGCATTTAGAAAAGGAAGGAGGTTCTGCCTTACATTCGGATTCACCGTCTAGTCCTTCCCCAACACCCGCTCCGGGACCTAAGCGGGGAGGGGCAGGAGGTCGGGGAAGAGGCTCCAGAGGAGGTAGAGGAGGACTATCTTCATGTCAGAGAGAACGTCCAACTGGGTCCAAAGGCAGAGGCAAGATGGCCTCTGTGTCAGGAGCAGGACTGATGGTGTCAGCTGGAGGTCCAGAGGGTTCTGGGTTGTTCCAGGAGGGGCTGGATTATTACAGCGGAGACAGTAGCAGTCTTTCTCCACTGGCCACACCTAATCCTGCTCCACCTTCCAGCTACCTCCAGGACACCTGTGAGTACCCCTCCCCTTACTCAGCCCATCCTTCCACTCCGTCCTCTGAAGAGCGATATCCAGCCTTATACCCTGGTGAATCCTCCTCTTCCCTCTCACCCAGTGTGTCGTCTCCCCCTTACCCCCCCAAGCCCACCCCTCCTCCGACCCAGCCCTACCACCTTCTCCCATCCAGGACCTTTTCCCCCTCTTGCTCCCCCTCGCCACGTTTGACCCCCCACTGCGGCACAGCGCTCAGCCCATCGCACCGACCTCCTCTGAAAGACCCTCAATTCTCCCAGTATGATTCCCCCAGCTACTGCAGCTCTCCTTACTGGTACGGACAGACATCACACAGTGGCAGCCCCAGTCCGCACTCAAACACAACCGTGCACGCCCACAGCAATCCACACGCAAGTCCTCATGGAAATGCACATGCTAACTCCCTCACTAACCCAACTGTAAACACGCACACACAACACCAGAGCCACACAAACCTGAGCTCACACACCAGCACTCATCCAGCCTCACACCTCCAAAGCAGTCAGCCCCAACTTAACGCTCACCTGCCCGCCCTGGCACACCCCAACCCCAGCCCTGGCCTGCTCTCCCACTCAACACCTGGGCTTTATGAGGAGCGCAGCCCTTCCTCTGCCATGGCCCCCCACAAACGGGATTTGGTCCCTCACAGCATGAGCACAGGCCTTCGCCAGGGTCCCCTCCCTCATTCCCCTTACTCCAAGCCTCCTCTAGATGCCTCACCCCATCAAGAGGACACCAGTGGCTACACCCTGCCCCAGCAATCCTACCAGGGCGTGGGACACCGCTATCCCCCCCAGACCGCTCAGGGTGGAGGGGTGTTGTGCCAGCTCCTGGACCCAGCCAGTGATGACAGCTTCAGTGTCACCAGCCTGTAACAGCAGGTGAGTTTATTGAACATTCATATCAGATTTCTGATATGATTCATTCATTCATTCATTCTTTTTTAGACAAACATTTTATTATCCAAGAACACAAACTACTAAAGTGTGTTTATTTGAGTACCTGAAAAATCATGAGAAAATAAAATAGAATTAAATAAATAACAGTTATCACCCTACAGTAATCACACGCAGCACTAGTAACTGTAATTTTATTCACTCAAGGATAAAAAGACCAGATAATCTTTTTTGCTGAACTATAGATAAAACCTACAGCTGATAACCTAGGTGTCTGAAAGAGCAAACACTATCAGACAAAGGAACAAATATGTGGCCCGGTCAAAATCCAGATCTTAGTCCCACTGAGAATCTGGAACAAGACTTTAAAATCTCTATTTTTACTCATTCTATCCATCGAATCTGACTGAGCTTAACCGATTTTGTAAAGAATGAACTAACATTTAATTCTCTTGATGTGATTAACTAAGGAAAATATATTCCCACAAACCAGGAATTCAGCTGATATTTAAAATCAAATGCATTCAATAGTTTTTAGATATTTTTTGTAAAACGATTTTGAAATTATTTTACTTCCAGTTCAAGTTTATGCACCACTGCAATAGTAAAAATTACAAATTTTAAGGGGTATTTATACATTCAAATTTAAATAGATGATAAATAACAAGCTTATTTATCATCTATTTAAAAGACCCATGTATTTGTCATGTAAAAAACTGCATTAGATTAACTGCGTTACGTTTAAGTTAGGAAAACATTACTATGAACCTCTGAATTCACCACTGCTCCTTAAATACCACTAAAAGTGTCCTTTTGTGTGCTGTTGCACTGTGCTATGAGGAAGAGTTTGACTACACTAAAGTTAGAAGCTTCGACAATAAAGGAGCTAGTTTATAGAGGCAAGCTATAAGCACAGACAGAGCATTTAGCTGAGGAAGCAATATAGTAACCACATGAGCCAATGAGAGTTGAAACCAAGACACTAGCGACATTAGTCGCAACATACACTGCCTGGAAAATGACTGTCAGAACAAAGTTGACATCTATGCCCAAAGAATATCCATCTGTCGAAGAAAACATTTTTCTAGCAGAGAACATTTTTCTGGTCAGTTTTTTTAAAACTGACCAGAAAAAAATATATATATATATATTTAAAGCAACATACATTCTCCTTCCTGGGAAAGTAAATTTGTTCCAGTGTCTGGCCCTTTAATGGCTTTAACCAAGTCAATATGTCCACTTGGAAACAAACGCCGGTAACCCCAGCCTTAGAAGAATACAGTGTGACTTGTGAGCAGAAGAAGGACCAGATGTGGAGCTACGGTCAGAAAATTCCTTATAAATCAACTAAAGTGACAGCGATGCCTCTTCCAGCTACTGTGGGTGCTGCATCCAAAAATGTTTTTTTTTTCATCATTCAATAAAATATCAGGCCTCATGGGGATTTATGCCACTTGTTACCTTTTTTTTTTCTTCAATTTATACATTATTGTTTCATAGTTTGGAAATATTGATCATGGTCAATAACGTCACCAATTTAAGGCTTTTAATCATTTATTCAGCTATTGTTTATCCAGAGTGGAATGATGTGCATCATGCAAATACGATACCAAATGAAAAACGTCTTATAGATTATCTGAAATGTCAAAATTAAACATACAGCCTCTAATATATGCATGCGTCCCCACCAATATTTGGCTAAACATTCAACAGCAAGTTGCACTTTGACCAGATGCATATTTCATTTATCTGGTTTCCTAGCACAGATCTGGCTTTTAAGCACAGTTCACAACTTCAACCTATTTTCAATAGGGTTAAAGTTGTTCTTTTGTAAGTCCCCTTAAAAAGGCTAATGTTGGTCTTAATCCACTCTGAAACAGTTCTGATATGTATTTGGAATTGTTGTCCTGTTCAGGCAATTAATTGTGTTCAAGTGTAAACTAAACGAGTAAACCTGTAAACCCATGATGGAAGAAAATTGGTTATAAAGGACAGGAACAACAATGTAGCAAGGCCTGCAACAAATTAGTGACTCACTCAAGCTGGAATGAAATTTGCAGCCGTCCACAGGTAAGAGACAAATGTCTTCTGGAGAAACATTTCATGTTCAGACAAGACGAAGGTTGAGCTATTTGGCCACAATGACAAGAAGTAAATAAGAAGGAAGACTTAAAAACTTAAGGACACTGAAGCAGCTGTCTGGCATGGTGGTGTCAGCATCATGCTGTGGGTATGTTTCAATTCAGAGGCGCATTGTGACTTTGACCTTATTACAGTGCAATGATCCATATATCGAAGCATATTTTTGAATTGATAAGTCAAAAATGTATCAAATCAACAATTAAAACGTAATTCCTAAGCTTCCATGTCAGGAAACAGACAATTTAAAATATTCATTCAGAATTATGCCTGGATTTATTGATGTCTCCCAGTTGCTAAGGAACATTTATCCAAACATATTGGTTGCTCTTTATTGTGCCAGGTGTAGCGTTTTCTGACATGATGTGATTGCTTCTGGATTATAAATTATCATTCCATTTTGCTTGTTTTATCTCTTACAAAAATGAGATTAGACACTTCTGAAGTCCCTGCTCTATAGTCTGTACTGGCTGAAAATACAAGTCTGGAGTGCATGGGGATCCACTGTCAGCTTCGATTCAGCCAAATGCGGCAAAGGTGAATGAATATTGATTGTAGTTACAACTCAATAACAACCCAAAATTTAATGTGAAGTAGAAGACTCTGCAGTGGCCAAATCAATTAGCTTATCGGTGCCCAGCTGAGCAGCGTTTATGTTGTTGAAAACAAAACAAACGTCAGAAAACAGCTAAAGATGGCTTTGGGATAGCTTTTTGCAAAGCTTCTCTAAGGTAGATCTGCTAATTCTAGACTTCGGAGAGTTCTGGTTGGAAAGAGATTTTTCTCTTTACTACTACCAACTTCAACATCTTTTATTGGGATTTGAAGTTGGAGACCAAAATATTTTACAAATAGAAAAGTGTGCAGCTCCTCTGAGCCAATACCTTACCACCTATTACTTCAGTTACAGCAGCAGCAGTCTTTTTTCGTATGGCTTGACTAGCATGTTTTTCCATTTTTCTTTACGAAACATCTCAACCTCAGTCAGCCTGAACTTAGAGCTTCTACAAACATCAGATTGAACCAGTCGTTAAAACATGAACACGCTTTGCTCTAATGATTGCAGTTTTGCTCTGGCTGTATGCGCTTAGCTTCCTCCACAGAGCTCCTGTTAAATAAATGTGTCCCCAAAGCATGATTCTGCCGCCACCGTGCTTCTGTGTGGCTGGAGCGCTCTCAGGGTGATGTGCAGTGATTTCCACCTCACATGGCCTTTCATATTAAGCCTAAAACTTTGAATTTTGGTGTCATGTGAGCTTGCTTTGTAACCCATATGGCTCATGCAAGGACCTATTAAGTCTCCACATTTGTTCCTCTTGCCACTCCTCTAATTAGCCCAGGTTCGTGGCTTTTAGTTGTCCTGTCTCTCATCTGAGCTGTTAATTTTTGCAGTTCATCCGGAATTACCACAAGTCTCTTGACTGCTTCTCTGTTTAATGCCCTTCTAACCTTCTCCTCCTTCTCAACTTTCTCCCTAAGCTGTCAGGTTTTCATGATGCCGTTTGTTCTCTACTGTTTTCTTCTGCTGCATTTATACCTAAATTCAATTAAATTAAATTCAGATCGACTCTATTTATCAGTGCACTGTTATTTTATTTTATTTCAAGGGGCATCAACCTCCTTAAAGCTGCATATAAATGTCTGCAGCCTTATTCAAAATTTTCTTTGTGAAAGCAATTCATTTTCTTTCTACTATATTTATCTATTAGTGTTAGTGAAATATAGCTACTTCATGTAAAGTGTCAAAATAGAAAGATGTCCAATACTTTTGTAAGGTACTTTGTGCTAATCATAATCCTAAATACACTTAAAATTTGCTAAAAATATGGCAAGTCTAATAAATATCCTTTTCAAAATGATTTTATAAAAGTTCTACAATGTGATTTCCAATTTCAAAATGTTTATATCTTTACATTTTTTTCTCCCTCTTTCTGTGTTTCTTCTCAGGTTCGAGTCAAGCTTTTACAGATTTGCAAACATATTTTTTAAAGGGAACTTCTTTGTGAGAGACTGAACTGAAGGGTGAGAATTTAGCTGCCAGCCTTGGACAGTAAAGCTTTAATTCTCCAGCACTGACAATCAAGATCAACCCATGAAACTCAAGCATGCACGTATACGAAAACACACGCACACTCCCAGCACTCACTCAGACAGACACGCACACGGGCAAATAAGGAAAAAGAAAAACACACACACACGGAAACGCATGTGCAGATTAGATCACTACCTAACCATGATCATACGTGAGCACTCTGTCCTGGACCGAGAGGGAACGGCCAAAAGGAATCTGACAGACAAAGTCCAGACGGCGGTGGACAGAGATGAAACTATATCCCCATCCCTTTGGGTCCTTCTGTGACACATGCAGTATCTCGCCGAGTCCTTTTCCATTTCTGTTCTGCAGTATAGACAAATTAGGATCACTCTGCTTTCTCTCTGTCTCTCTCTCTCTTTCTCTTTCTCCGTTTCGCTCTTTCTGTTCCTGTCTCCAAAACTTCTCCATCTACCGCTAAAGCCAGCTGCAATGTTCTGCACTCAAACCACTCAACTGTCTTGTGCCGCAACCTGAGCCGCATCTGAGCCCAAAAATCGACTTTTTTTTTTCTTTTAATACCATGAGCCTAGCCAAACGTCCCGCTCTGTGCACTTCTTCTTGATGTTTGTGTCCCATAAGAGAAAAAGCGGACTAAATCAGTTTCTGCTCTTCAAATACCAGCATCTGTACATACGACTTCAGCTCCAAGACCGTGGGGAAGATGGTGGCAGAATGGGGGTGGAGGAGCCATTATCAACTTTCCTCTCTTCTGCGTCTTACCGTGATTTCTCTGCTCTGATAGGGAGGGGAGAAGAGGAGGAAGAGGAGTAGGAGGAGGACTGCAGCTTGGAGACTCAACATCCTGTGTTTTGCTGTTTTAACTACAAGGGAAAGAGACACTGAAATTACACAATGGCCCCAAAGAGACTTGTTTTCTTTTGTGTGTGTGGACTCCAGACAGAGGATGGATTTGCGTGACTGCAGTGATGCATGTATTTGTGAGTTTGTTTGCTTTTTTTCCTGAATGCGTGTGTGTGTGTGGGGGTGTATGCGTGTGTGTGTGTGCCTGTGGGGTCTAAAGGATTGAGGCTCCAGAGATGACAAAATCTTGGTGGGGCCTCATTTCTTTCCTTCTTTCACTCTCTCCCTTCTTTTTTTCGTGGTCTTGTGTTGTTTGGTGGTTTTTGTGCTGCAAAAAAAAAATTGTATATCCGTCTGTTACATATCATGTATGTATCTGAGGTGCAAAATATTTAAATACACATTACGTTCTTGCCATTGGTAAACTGGTCTGTCTCGTGCAGTTTCTTCAGAGGAGGTGTTTTGCGTGTGATTTGAGAGCCTTTGTAAGCGCCGGGCTTTGCCTGCAACTGTGAGGGAAGGAGTTCAAACAAGGACACCATTCGACGGGGAGTAAAAAAAAAAAAAAAGGGGGAGGAGAGGAATGAGTGATGAGGAGAGTAATGCGGGATGTGCTGGTAGCTGGAAAGAAACCAGACTGAGAAAAAAAAAAATGCAGAAGAGGTTTTAAATGCAAAGGAAAGAGAAATTCACAGAGCTTTTACTTGAACATTTCTAATCCTAATCCCAGCTGTAAGAGTTAACGCAGAAGCCGTAAAAAGGGTCAATCAAAAAGGGGAGGCGGGCATGTTTAGAAGGTAACTCGCTGATGGACAGAAATATTGTAAATCCACAGCTTGTGTGGACGCGTGTGCCAGACGGACGCGCAGAGTGACGGAGAGTGAAAGCAGATGGGGGAAGTTTACGGGCCGCAGATTGTGTACAGTTTGTCAACAGGCTGATTAAATAGACTCAGACATGGCCGTAGGAAACGTGTTTGCTGTGACATTCCACTGTATGGCAGAGGGGGGACACGTTCTGTCAACAACGCGACATGACAGACAGACCGCCGTGGGGGGGAGGAGGGGGCATCTGCTCGTTCTTTCTCACTTTTATGTTCTTCTATGTTTGTATAAAACATTGACGTTTTATCTGCATTTAAATAGCTGGTAAAGTCCCTGCTAACTGTAATCCATCTGTACCCTAAAGCTAATCCACATGGCGCTCTTTGTACAATATTTATCTTCAATATAACATTTTTACATTTGAGGGCACTTTACTCTCTCTACTTTAATCTCCATTGGTATTCGGTAGTTCAGTTGGTTTATATACTGTTGTATTCCACAAATTAGATAAGTTTATTCCAGTAACTCAATTTACTAAGTGTAGAGATTAATTACACATAGACTGATGTTTTAAAGCCATTATTTCTGTTAATTATTATGATTTTCTGCTAACAGCTAATTAAAACACAACACTAAGATTACATTACACCAAGCCAACAAAAAAAATATTCTTAAAAGTTGTTTTTTCAGAACGCACATTCTAATTTACTGAAACTGTCTAATGCCAGTTTTCAGTGAATGTTATCTGAAGGCAGTGGAAAACACAAATAGATCTAACTCCTATCTAGCTATAAAGAATCAATTCGGTGTAAATTCAGACCCGAATACAAGCAGTCACATGCAGTCACATTCAGATGATCATTTAAAGATAATTGGTAAAAAGTTGCCAACTATGTGAGACATTGAATTTGCAGCGTTCTTTAATCCTGAGCAAGCAAGCGGTCATGGTGGAAATGAAACAATCCTTTTTAACAGGAAGAAACCTCCAGCACAACTGACATCAGTGGGTGCAGCCATCTGCTGCCAAATATGGAAGCACTGAACCAGGGGTACCTTTTATGAGACAGCAAAACAAAGAGAGTACACAGGGCTAATGGCAGCAGTTTTAAAGGAACTGATGCTATGCAAAAACGTTGACATGAATGCATGCATCACTCTTGACAAATTTCACAACCAGTAAACATTGCTAACGACAGCATTTGCAACAGAATAACAAAAGTTTGTGAGAAAGGTAAAAAGAAAAATGGCTTTCAAAGCTGGCTAGAACCCACTATTCCTAAGTGGCACTGTCCTTCGGGCCAACTAGAACAAAAAAAACAAAAACAAAACAGTTTTAAGTGTTTAAATTAAAACCACAATAAACAAGATTCAACAGGTGTGGCGGTGGGTGAAAAAGAAGCAGTTGAATGAATATTTGGTGTTTTAGTTAAATAAAAAATGATACAAATATCTAACTTGAGTGTTTCAATGAGTTGTAAGCATTAGATATCTTGATTAAAAAATACTTTAACATTTTAAGGAGGTTTCTTTCATAAAATCCAGATAAACATAGAATGCTATGAAAATAGCCCAAAAAGTTTTTTGAGTTTCTACAATCATCCAGATTGCTGAAACCTAAAAGATGATCCAGTCTTTTGACCAGAGCTCGTTCTTCTTCTGGCTAAGAGCTCATCCTTTTTCAACAAAAGGAAAATCACAAAGCAGCATTAGCTGAAACTCTGCTCAAAGTTCATTGTGAAGATTACAAAGAAACTGGCAAACTCAACGGCGCCGTAGCCATTTAGATATTTCCATTAAAGCTGCTCTATGTGTAAAATGTGCCGCATTTTATTCTTGCCTTGAATAAAATGGGGCATCTTTGCTTATAAAATGAGGACTATGGATATTTTTCTTCAGTTAGGCTACTTTCTAAATGAATTTCTTAATGATATAATAAAGATGTGACACAGTACCTGAGAGGCATCATTATTCAAACATAAACATAAACTGAAATATTTATGGAATAGGTTATATATATAAATATAAAAAGAAAGAAAACGACAGGACCAAAGCATTTATAGCAGTAAATACAAAATAAAAATTAGGCCGAGCTTATATGGTTGAATGAAAAATGGGCCAATGTGAAGCAACTTATAAAAATATAATACTTTCATCTGTAAATAAAGAAAAACTTTAAACGATCTTAAGAAAGCCATCAAGAAAATATAGTTATTCAAATATTAATATTGAGAAAATCGAATATAAGCGCAGCCAGTGGACTTTACTATGGCAGTTTAAATCTTTGAGATAAAGTTGATGCTTTTCAACAAATTATTTTTTATCTTTTAAATGTGAATCCTGTGTGAGTATGTCTGTTTTTTCTTTTCTTTCTTTTGCCATCACCTCACGGAAAACTGTTTTTCCTTGCCTACATTTGGTAATTGTTGACTCTACAGTTGTTAGATGAATAAAACAGCATTTTGAAGGGGACCACCGCTGACTGAAGAATGCGCCTTGTCATCACAAGTTTCCCCTGAGGGTGACAAGGAGGAGGAGGAAGAGGAGGAGAAGGCCGGGGATGAAGGGAGGGGACGAAGGAGGACCAAGCTGGAACTTTCCTCTCTTATTTGCCCCGAGGAAAAACGGAGGAAGAGGGGTAGTGGGGGTGGGGGGGAGTTGGATTACAGGTGTTCAGCGTCGCAGCCACGGAGGAGGCGTGCAGGAGATGGGTGCTTTGCCCCGGTCGAGAGCGGGCCTCGTCCCGCTGCTGCTCATCCCGCCGGTTCTCCTCGCCCTGCAGCTCCTCGTCGTGGCGCGTTTGTGGGTGGAGGAGAAGGACGAAGCTGTCGCTCTCACCGTTATCAGCCGGAGAGGAGGTCAACAGGCAAGGGAGAGCGGGGACGGAGGAGGAGGAGGAGGTGAAGGATGGGGCGCGAGCGTATGAGGAGGAAAACGAGATGCACGAGCGCCAGGTTGGTATAAAAACAGGTTGTAGTGAAGTTTATAAGTTAAGTTTATGTGTGCTTATTACTCATATATGTCATAGAAAGGATGAGTTCATAAGGTTGCACTTTAACTAAAAAACAAAAACACACACACACACACAATAAAATTGTAATAAATGTGTTTATTTTCCATTGACAGTTTAATGTGCGATATGTCGCGTAATTAAATAACATCAAAGCTAAAACGGGCATGAACAACATAAAAAATTAATTTATATTTTATGAAAAGAAATACAGCCAAGAATAAAGAGCTGAAACTGTTGGCTTAATAAGCCTGTCGTATTAATGTCCACCTGCAAGTGTGCTATCCTGACATTGAGTTCAGGAACCAGAGTAATAAACAAGATCTATAACCATATGAGCATATTTTTGGTGCAAATGTTGTAAAATGTGCAAATGAACCTACATATAAATAAATAAAAACGATAAATAAGTTGTTGATGCAACCAATTGACTTAGTAGTGCTTGAACACTATTGGGGTCACAGGTCTTTTCATAACCTGAATCAGGATTTATTGTTGTTTATTGGTAACTGGTGCGTTAAAAGCAGCACTCATGTTAAACAACAGAGACAGAAAATAAAGATACACAAAAATGTGGCGTCACATAGCAACAATAAAAATATAAATCACAAAGAAAATCTCATATATGCTTAACTTGTATTTCTATGTCAGTGAAAATAGTTTAGTGTCTAATTTAGTGAAAAGTTGCAGTATAAGTGTTTTAAATAATCAGTAGTTTTAGCAGAGCAATTCAGGCCGGCACAGCAGGAGGGCAGCACATAAAACAGAAACTTGTAAATCTGTCCCAGAGGACATTGGAGCGCTTAAACCCTCAAGAACGTTTAGTGCTTTCTAGAGAAGGAGTTGGAATTCCAGGTGAGAAAATGATTAAAAGATGTGCCACAATTAGACGAGAAGAAAGAATTAAACAGTGTTTAAAGCATTAAGTCTAAGGTGTGCAACTTGTGGCTCCAGGGCCCCTGAGGCCCCTTAAGTGGCTGTGTGACATTTGGCAAAACAAACTTTTGAAAGAAACCAATAACAAAAAAATAAATAATGTTGCAACATTTTAGTAAGTAACATTGTCTATGTGTTTTCTATGTATTTTAACACAACACCTGCATAGAATTCCTGCATTAGAATCATGTTAATATTCAAGCGTTCATAGATTTTCTGTGGTTTTTGTTTATTTTTTCATTTTCCACAAACATATCACATTCAATTAAGGGAAATAATTTGTTCTCCTTTTGCAAAAGTCTGTTGGTTTTCTTAATTTTGAAAAGTAAAAAAATATAAATATATATTTCTTTAACCTTAAACAAAGCAACTGTATTTATTCGTAGAAGTTCTTGTAAAACCCTAAAATCCATCTTTTTTTGTAAACCACCGTAGGGTTTAGAGGCTATTATGAACAGATTTAATTTAGGCAAGAACAAAAGCAGAAATAAGTCATGGATCATAAACATTGCTGACCTCTGCACTAAACAATGAAAAAACATGCCAAGAAAGAGATTGCAAAATAACTGAGTGACAGACAGAGTTATAAAGTAATACAACATTGGGATAAAGTACCATGTGATAGCCAAAATAAGCATGAAGACATTCAGATTTCTCCTGAAAGTGTTGGGAAACATCTTTCCAGTTCTCAGTTTGCCACATGTTAAGGAAAACCAGTCACAGAGTGAGTGGGAGACCAGTACTTAATCCAACCCCCAAAGTAGTTGAAGGTAATTTAAACTGTGCAGTCTACACCAAGGAATGCAAAGTAAACCACAGCTGATGAGGCGTCCTCATCCAGCATGGGTTAGGTCAGCTTGTGTGCAGCTCTGTGGATTATTACCTGCATGTCAGAACAGGTGGGGGGCAAGGGGCAAGCCCTGTCCTGACCCTAGATCAGAGCCGGATGACAGCTGGTCTGTCTTTTCTGTCTGTGCCCCGAGGATGGACAGATTGTGCCTCCATCCTCAGCCTCTGTCTGTGTTTCTGAGCACACATCCATCCCTTACTTCTTTACCCCAACCCTTCCTTCTCCTCGCTCCTCTCCAGCTCCCCTCTGCTTTCCTTTTTTCTCGCTCTCCCTCTCTTTATCTGCCCAAGGCTAAACTCTCTGACTCATTCTGGTGCACCCCTCCTGCTCTGCAGAGGTTGCCATGGCGTTAGGAGTAGAGAGGGGTATTTGTGTGCATGTGTGCATGTCTGTTTGTCTGTTGAGGAGCTTCAAACAATTACCAACGGGCCTGGGGTCAGCGCCTGTGACCTGCCTCCTCAGCTCTTGCACCTTCTCTTACTGTCATCCCCGTGAATTATTCAGCTGCCTTGCTAATTCCCAAGAATCATCTACTATTTCCTTCGCCGCAGTATATAAATATATAGTTTTTTTTACATTTGCTCCCAGGTGGGATCCAGAGTGATGGAGAGGCAGCCATGGGCATTGAACAAGCCATCTTTCTCAGCAGAACTCGGTCGCATCGTCACGTATGTCACAAGGCCACAGGTAGGCTTGACGGAAACACCTGAGTCTCAACAAATACAGCCATTTTAAGATTTCGTACCATCAGTGAACTGTCTAGGCCTGCAAAAAGTTATCTTGTCAAATTTTCCAGCGCATTCCTAAATGTATTATTTAATGTTTGTGCAAAACTATATTTAAAGTTTAATGTATTGAGCTGAATAATGCAAATTTTACAACTGTATTGCAGACATTTATCTAGTTTTCTACAAACTCTTCAGCCATAACAAGACACTAATGAGAAAGAACTATAAGTAAAAAATCCCACATTAACTTGCAATGCTTTGAAAAAGTACTAATAACCCTTTGGCGTTTCACATTTTGTCACATCACACCGTAAGCTTCAGGATATTTCAGTAGGATTTTATGTAAAAGAACTGCACAAGTCGAAAGAAAACTGTAAATTGTTTTCCAAATGTTGTATGAGTATGTCTTAAAAGTGTGGCATGCATTTGTGTTGTTGTCGAACTGAGTTAATATTTTGTAGAGCTATACTTTTGCTGCAGTTATGCATGTAAGACTTATAGGGTACTTCACCACGAGCTTTACAAATTTGGAGACTGAACGTTTTGCTCAATCTTCTTTGTATAATAACTCAAACTTTGTCAGATTACAGCTTTAATGTCCTGTCACAAATTTAGGCCTGGATTTTGACTTTTCAAGGATTAGATTTAAGGGTATCAGAGCAAAGCAGGTTGAAAACAAATGCACATCACACTTTTCAGATGTTTATTCGTAAAAAACAGAATAAAAAAACAATCGAAAAACCATGCAACTATTTTTCGTTTCACAAATCTACCCTTATTTGTTAGTTTGTGCGGTAAAATCCAATGTAAACATATTAAAATTATAACACAACCGAAGGAGGAAAAGTTAAAAGGGTGTGAATACTTTTGAAAGGCACTGTCATCTGAATTTTTTAGGTAAATTATAAAAACAAATTAGTATTAGCAGCAAATAAAACTAGACAAAGTTGAGAAAAAAAAAAAGCTAGGTTTTAAGAAAAAACGTTCTGTTTTCAATCACATCTTCGACAGCTCAGCACTGTACCCCTTCAGGGAGCCCTCCCCTATGCAATCAACTTGTCCACCTGAACCACCTGACAGACTCACATATGCATCATTTCTTTTAGGTATCCCGGAACATTTGAGCATAGAAGAGGCTGAAAATTTATGTCGGAGATAGATCTTGCCAAAATTGAACAGTAATCAATAATGAAAGAAGAAAACCCTCCGCTTTCATGAGCTATATTGCACTTCTCTGACTGCAGACATGCGTGGGGGGTTGACACAGCACTAATACGATCAGTCAGGTGCTGTCAATATGCTGGCAGCGAAATTCTGCCGATTCTGGAGCCAGAAAAGATGTTTCAGACTGGAAATTCCCAAAAAAGAATTTTAGTTACACAACACCAAGTGCTGGAAAACTGGGAACGGAAAGTTATTAAGAAACTTAAACCGGGATACAGTGCTGGTGTGTTTGTTTTTTGGCACCCGTGACTTTTATTGACAGCTTCAAGATGGGGAATAAAGAAAAATGGGGAATGTAAGCAGCATCGAATCCAGGACGGCTGTGTGGAAAACTGTAGCCTCTGCATGTGGCACACCCCACTCTACTGCTACACCTCATGTCGGCGCACGCAAGTGTTGTTTAAGCTTTTTAGTTGTCCAGCCCCAATTTAAAGTGTCTAAAATTGAGAGGAGTTTTAAAAATAGAGAAAACCGCCAAATTTCACAAGGCTCCTTGTCAAGCCACTTCTCTTTTCTTTAACTTCCTCTCATTTTAATGCTAGCTTTAAGACAGACGGTTCTCAGAGCTCCATGTCGTGTGCTTTTTCTTCGCCTCGCCTGTCCCCAGCTGAACTGCTCCAGGGTTTTACCCCCAGGGAAGGCCCAGGCAGTGGCGCGCCCCGTGGCTTCAGCTCGCTGGCTGCTGTGTGCCGAGGACCGGCTGCTTCCAGCTGCAGATAGACCCTGCGTTGCCTACTCCTTCAGGTGTCTGGACCCCAAACTCAGGCATTCGTAACACTGCCACGGCTGCACTAAACAATGCATTGCATATTTAATCCTGCATGCAGAAATCTCTGAAACCACTTCTGCCAGCCGGTGCCTCATTGTCTGCTTTTCCTTTTGTCTCACCAGCATGGATGGAGGAGATGCAGACTTTCTGAGCACCGTCTCCAGACTCGGATGCGAAACCCACAGTTTTGATCCCAGCACCTCCAGTGCATCTGTTGGTCACCTTGGCAACAGTTTGGCCAGTAACCATGGCAACAGGGGCGTCGTCAGCCAGCACAAATTGTGGCTGGAGTGGCGAGCTCCGAAGAGGCGCAGGCACAGGGCGAGTGGCAGCCCGGGCGGGGTTTCTCACACGCTGGCCGACATCATGGCGGCGCTGGGGCATCATGCCGTAAGAGACACGAGCACAAACAATAAAAACTTTGGCCAAACAAACACACCTTAGAGTCTTTTTTACCCCAGCGTACCCGGAAAGCACTTTTACTTGGCTGTTGCCATGGTAACAGGGCTCTGCGCCATCTCTGACTGCCATGGCAACGGTTTAAGTGAGTGAATCACACAGGGAGCCCCAGTTACATCCGGCGGCCACAAGAGGGAGTTACATACCTGCAGTCTGATGTTGGTAAAACGCTAATATAGGCTGATGTCTAGAGGAGCTGACTCTGATCCCAGGTGCTCACCACTCAGTTGTGAGCCACTTCAGTGCATAACGAAGGCGACGGCATGAAGACACTAATAGAACCACCTCGTCTGTAATAAGTAATCATACTGCCAGATTCATGAGATCTTGTTCGACACCACACGCACTGGAAAATCTGTGACATCACACCAGTCTTTAATCTTAAGAGTATTTCATTAAACTTTGTGAACCAACACAATTTTTTTATTTTATTTTGTGTGATCATTGAAGCAATTATGTTCAATGAATTAGAATGTCAAAAGGTTTCTTTATTTCAGCAGTTGCTTAAAAAGTCTTTAATAATTGCAGTGTACATTAAAAATGTTATGCTAATACTTTCCTCCCCTTTCAGGTTCATTTTTTGTATGCTGACCTGTTAAGTGCTGAGTGGCGGCTTTTTCAGAACTGGATCGAGGCGGGGACTCTGCAGAACATTCATCATCTGGTCGCCACTGTGCACCTGCACTGGGCGGGCTTTGAGGTGGGGGGCAGCGACGAGGAGGTGCTCCGCTACTGGTTCAGTGTCCTGCAGAGCCTCGAGGCCGCTGGACTCCACCTGGTCCATAGCTCCTCAGGAGAGGATCACAGTGTCCTGAAACACACTGTAGAAAGTGCTCACAGCTCCTACACCCTCAGTTGGGTCAACACACGACACTGACACTCAACAAATGCTGTTATGGAGGGAAACAAACAAGACTGAGAATGTTTTGCCTGAAAATGATGCAGTTTTGTGGAAAAATGAGCCTGTCTTGTACCACAAATTTCTTCATCCAACACCGCCCTCTAGTGGCAGTTAATGGTTTTCCATTTTACAACTTGAGAGGGAAAGAGACGTGTTCATATGCAAAGCTGACAAAAATTATTCTTTATAGGAGCAGTGGCTGATGTTCTTTGTCCAGGTCAAAATAATGTGATTCAAAGAATATATTTTCTGCAAAGCCTGTAATAAAATACAGAACAGAAATGTCTTTTTTGCTTGGCATCCTGAGATGACTTTTGTTTTGAGTCTGAGCTATTTACATAAACTGAAATGACTGCCCTCTATTTAAATGCACAGTTAATAATTATCTGGAAAAAGCTAATTTGTTTGAACAAATAATCACAACCTCTTGTGGAATATTGTTTTAACCAACAATATCCCAAAGAAAATATTTAATAATGCTTTATTTTTCTGTACGTCTGTGTAAAATATCAATCCCTTTTTAAAACTGTGTTAGAAATCTCAGTACAGACATTCAAATATTTTTCTCTCCTTCAGTAAAGATCATCTTAATGAGAAAATTTCCAATATCTTCTGAGAATTAGCCTGTTTCAAATTAGTTTCACCATAGTGCCTTGCAGAGCTGTAGTAATGCTTCCTTTTCTCTCTCTCTCTCTCTCTCTCTTTAGAATCGCAAAAAATCAATATAATTCACCAGAAATTTATGTGGTAGCCAGTACTAGCAAAGATAAAATCCGTAAGCGAAATTAATCTTTTCTTTTTAAATAAATTCTAATCTATAAAGAGGCATATTTGTATTCAAAGAAACTGTTCAGGTTCCCTTTCCTTCCCGAAGGCTCAGGGAGGAAAGGGAACCGTTTAAAATACCGCCTCTGAGAGGAAGGATGCACTTTACCACCATGAACTTTTAAGTGTTTCCCTATGCAGAAAAGCTCCAGTGCCAGTCATTCCTCGGACGCGTTCCAGCTCGCTGGGAGCTCACTCTGGAATGCGGCGTTGCCTCCGCCCTCCCTTACGAAAATTACGGACAGATGTTTGCCACTAGCTTGGGTGGAGTTGCGCTCTTTACGTTGAAATTTCCACATCCTGTTCTTCAACCCAAAGCGCAAGACATCCTCTATAGCCAATCACCTTCGAGAAATCCTGTCCGTCAGCCAATCAGAAGTTACCAATTCCGGGACTTGCGCGAGCTGTTCAGGCTCGACTCGCCGTGCTGTGTCTCTTAACATTTCTTGAGAAAATCTTCCGACCTAACAACCAACAGATAAAATAGAGTGAACCTACAGGTGCACGTTTTAACGGTAAGGGAGTAAAACTGTTTCAGTGTTGTTTATATATGGTGACGGGTACAAAAAAACACCCTTGTTTGAGGGTTTCCTCGAGATAAGAAGCGCTTACAAGTTTACTTCCTGCTCCGACAAGGCCGAGATCCCAACTTACATTTAGCCTGTTTTAGCTAATGTTTGGGCGTGAAAGCGTTCGCTGGTTTTACCGACATGATTTATAAAAGTGTAGTGTTAGACCGTACTGAATCCGTGTTCACGTCAAGCAGTGAAGCAAAACTCAGTTATTCAAATCCACAGGCTGGATTTGAATCACTGTCATTGCCGAGCACAGGGCAGACCCCGGGCTTTTCGTGTTTTTCAAGTTTTTTTTCCCATCAGTGTCAGCGCTTCATTTTGGGGTTTTGGAGCATAGCAACAAGTTTACCAAGTGGAGGAAAAAGTGCAACACAAACAGCTCTCTTTGTGATGCTTACGCTATGAATCATCTCTTCAGCTGAGTACATCATTTAACTGGACAAACTTGTAATTAGGCAACCAAAATGGGCCCATCAGGGAGTCACTGCAGTCACCGAGCTGTCAACCATATTCTCCTGTTACTGTGTGATATTTAAATTAGGTACACAGGTCAGCTCCGTATCACTTAATATATATACACAGCTGCAAACACAGTGGTAGGGAACTAGCTAACCTCAGCAATCTCTTCTCTATTTTAACCTTTCAGTTTGGTTCACTCAGCTGCTGCATAGTAGATGCTGATCTGAGCTAAGCAGCAGTTTTGCTTCTGCTTTAGCTCTGTCCGGTTCTGTGTTATTTATATGTGTGCGCAGTACTTGCTTGGTCATGAGCCCCTTTACTTATTTAGACGTGCAAAAACGCCTGAGTGGCTGGTAAGAAATGTGTTTAGTCTTCAGGTCGTTGATAAGTCAAAAATATGGACTGGAAATTCTTGAGTGTGGGAATTTTTCAATGTAAGCTAAAGAAACAGACAGACTGCTTGTAATAAAATGGACAGTTACGCCTTTTTAAAAGCTCCAATTATTCATAGCTTAGCATTAAGCATTTGGTCATACATGAAATATGAATTGGCTGATAGTCATACACAAGACTTTTGGCAGGTTAGTGTTTTATTTGAACATTTGTGAAATAGCAGCCGATATAAAATGCATGTTCTCTGTGCCCTTTAAAGGCCCCGGTGCCAAAGACAAACATCCTTACGTTTTGCTCTTCTTTCTTCTTCTTTTTCAGTTCCTCGTTTAAATGTTAGAAAGATATTGAAATAAACTGAATGTCAGTTATATTACAGACACGATAAATGTGTAAAATATACAAACGTGCGTTGCCTTGTGAAAATATCCGGAACCCTTGAACTTTTGCACATTTTGTCACACGTTGTCACATCAAACCCAGAAAGCGCAATGTGGGCATTTGAAACCTCAGAGGCTGTCACGCAAACGCTGCGTGTCGTGCACTTCATCACAAAAACACTCACCCCACAGTGGGACACGGTGGTGCCAGCATCATGCTGAGGTGTTGCTTTTCTTCAACATTGACAAGAAGGCTCGTCAGTTCTTTTGGAAGAAAGAAAGAAGTCTCGGAAAGAAAACTTGTCATAGTATAGTTTACTAATTATGAAGTTATACTACAAATTATGACTTCACAATTAATATTTACGACATAAAATATGTTTGTGTTTGTAAAGCGAACGCGAAAAAGTTTGATAGATACGAATACCTTTTAGAACTGTATCATCAGTAGCTATACATATCGATAAGGAGGTAATTCTGAGTTTGGACATCATCTTACCCAGCTCCACAGATCAGTAATCGATCCTCTGTCTTCCTTTGTGTCAGGGTTGGGCCACCCTGCCTGCCGCCTCCCATCATGCCTTTGGTGACGAGGAATATAGAGCCGCGGCACGTGAGCCGACAGACCATCCCTTCAAACATCCGCAGCGAACTGGAATGTGTGACCAACATCAGCCTGGCCAACATCATCCGGCAGCTCGGCAGCCTCAGTGAGTACCAGCCAGGTTTAGTTTATTGTCGGTCATATCTGTCGGTTGAGTGTACTCGTATAGCTCATACAAACATTTAACAGGCTAAAGAAAGTTGTGGTGTTTTTTTGTGTGATTTAGGTAAGTATGCAGAGGACGTGTTTGGGGAGCTTTTTATACAGGCTGGAGCCTTTGCTACCAGAGTCAACACGCTGGGGGAAAGAGTTGATCGCCTGCAGGTTAAAGTCACCCAACTAGACCCCAAAGAAGAAGAGGGTACGGTCTTCCTCCTGGAAGTTCCTCCAGAAGCTATCTCCAAGTTCCCTCTTTCTTGAGCAAGATGATCTAAGTTGTTTATGCAACTTCTCGTTTGTTTCTCCTAGTCTCTCTGCAGGCCATCACTACCAGGAAGGCCTTCCGCAGCAGCCTGACCCAGGATCAGCAGCTGTTCACCAGGCCGTCTCTGCCTCTCCCTGTACAGGATACTTACACCACCTGCAACCCTCCACCACCCCTCAACCAGCTCAGCCAGTACAGGTAGGATGGAGTAGGCAGGAGCAGCACATGCAGACGTGAAGAACACCTCCCAAACATGCATCAAAACTTAAATTATGGACATATTATAGCAGCTAAAACTTATTCTGGGGCATAGATTACACTAGGAGAAGAGCTGCAATTTTTGATGGTTTAATTTAATGAAGTTCATCTACCCCACAAAGCATGTAAAAAAACTTGTATAACAAGAAGCCAGCAATGCAAGGAATGTGTCAACTTAGACTAGACACCATTAGTTTAGTTTAATCATGCAGAAAGATATGTGAAGAAATCTTATAACAGAAGTTAAATGGCTTAGATATACTTCTACTCTTTAAGCAGATTATAATCTCACAGCTCACGACGAAGTGTGACTGTTGCTCATAGTACGTATAAATATTGTTTGCAGGGAGGATGGTAAAGAGGCTCTGAAGTTTTACACGGATCCGTCCTACTTCTTTGACCTGTGGAAGGAGAAGATGTTGCAGGACACCAAGGACATCATGAAGGAGAAGCGCAAGCACAGAGTGAGACTCGCCAGCATAAGAACATGAATCCCAAAGCTGGAGTAACATATTACAACATCCACCATTTTATTTAACTCTGTGTTTTCTGAGCAGAGGGAGAAGAAAGACAACGTGAACCTGAGGACGCTTCATCCTCGAAAGATCAAGACCAGGAAGGACGAATGGGAGCGGCTGAAGATGGGACAGGAGTTTGTCGTACCAAAGAATGAAATGTGAGTAAACTGAACGGAGGAGTCACTTGGGCAGCTTTTTGAAGGGTGTACTGTGTGTTCATGAACCCGGCAGGCTGGAGCGTAATGGGCTGTTTCAGTCATGAACTTTCAGCTGATTACAAATTTCATTTCCTTTTGCAGGGAGTTTGATGCCGTTTTTGGAACTGGGTGTACGCTGAATAGCTATAAATAGAAAGAGGAGTGATTGGAACAAATGATTTAAGTTTCTGTTTGGTTTTTAGGCTTTTTTAATAGAAACTGTAACAAGCACATACGGCACGCATAACAACTTTAAGCCTTTCATCTTAATCCTGATTTATTACATTTTTGTTGATCGTTTGGATTACAGCAATGGCAGTATTGACTGATTAAAAAAAAAAAATACAATTCCAGCATTCAGTACTTTTGGCTCATACTTTTTTTGATGGTTACCTAAAGCGGACAGGCTAGGTTGCCATGGTTTCCAGCTCTTCTCCAATTGACTTTTGTCAGCTTTTCAAGAAAGAAAAAAGAGAAACCAATTATTTTTTAAGACGACATCCGTGTGTTATGCATTTAAAGACCTTAAATGCATCACATTTTTCTCTAACCTGTATCATTATTGGGAGAAACAACTAAAGCCTCTGTTACCGAACCGGGAATAAATGGCAATGGGCATTAGTCATTTCACTCCTTCACAAACAGCTGTTGTAGTTTTGGTCATTTGTTTTGGACTTTTGGACTAAAGAACGTTGTAAAGGTTCTGCTACCTGCTATCATGCGTGCAGTAACATGTTGGCGGCAGCATCATGCTCTGGGAATGCCTCAGCAGGGACAGGGAAGCTGTTCAGGTTTGACAGGAAGATGGATGGAGCTAAATAGAGGGGAAATCCTGGAAGAAACCCTGTTGCAGACTGAAAAAGAGGCGAGACTGAGTGAGGTACACCGGACACAAGATAAAAAGAAGATGTGCAAAGAAATTCCCTAAAGTTGACAGCATTCAAAATTAAACAAGACATATTGATCCAGACGTGTCACCAGATCAATGCATGCAGAAGTGAGTTTTAGTAATGAACCAGAAGAGGTGTTTATTTCCATGCAGATTTTGCAGTGTTTACGTTTTGTTTTTAGATGCCGAGGGCAGGGATACAGCAATGTATCGATCACTTAGGAAAGGTAAAGATTTAAGGAGTGAAAATATTGACTTTCTGAATCTGTTGCCTCAGATTCGGCTTTCAAAGCAAAAATCCACACTAGCCGCTCATGTGATTCATCCCCCTGCTTATCAGCGGATCTGTACACACTGATGGGGCGGTATGTGCTGTCTGGGAATGTTCTCAGGGGTGTAGAGCTGATGGTCACAAAAAACTCTCCAGTAAACAACAAAAAATGTGTCTCCACCATTTTGTTTTTACTTTTGGTGGTTTGTCTTTTCCGTCGGATGTAAAAATGATTGTATTAATGTAAAATATATTAGACTGTAAAATAAAATGTGCCGCTAAGTAAGAATACGAATGCAGTTCTAACAACGACAAATATAAAAAGCCTTTTGTAGAACAATATTTGTATTTCTGAGCAGCAATCTATAGTTATAGGCTACAGGAGGAAAATGAAGGAACTCATCAATACTCTCCAGTTGCTTCTCTGACTGTTTCCAGTGTTTTTATTATCAGGCTTTTGTAAAACACTGCAGGTTTTTTATTTTTTACTTTTATTTGTTTTCATTTTAGTTGACGCCTTTTTAAACAATGAAACATTTTCATTTTCAAACAATGAATATTATAGGAGATGCTCTTCATTGAATTTTCTGCAATTTTACTTTTCAGTGCTCTGTCACCAGTTTTCCTCCTGGGTCTTGTTCATTTATTCGATTTTTCTTTTCTTTGTGTTTCCTGCAGTCTTACTGTACGTCAGTTTTTTTCCATTGCTTGATTTGATGTCGATAGTGATTGTATTGCATTACATTTTGTTGTCATTGCTGTCTTTCAGATATTTAAATGTCTATGTATATTACGTAGACATTCAAAAGCAAAGTATATCTTAGCATTTTTCCCAGTTTAATGTTTGTGTCTCGCCAAAAACATCGTATCACCGGATCTTTCCAGAATACGTGACGATGGTGAGCATTATTCATCATGCCATGTGAAACAAGAGCTGATTACAGAGTTTCCTATTCATTTGGGATTAAATTAAGAACAGCAAATCAAATTAAAAATTTCCATATTTCCACGTTAGACCTTGTGTTCCTTAAGTGTTGAGGGGATTACTTTTACCTGCCCCTTTAAATTCACCTCTAATTAGCAGAAGTTGCTAATTTGTCCTGTTTCTCTGATCTTTCCTCCGCTCGGTCGGTGCAGCTGATGTGCTCGCTGATAGCGTCGTTGTTTTGTTTGCTTTCAGAAATTCCTCAGAGGGACTGAATGGCAGCATCGGATCCGGGGAGGGCTTCAACTCGGATGTCCTTGAGCAAAGCACGGACTCTTACCACTTTGAGCCTGGCTCGCCTCTGCCTCCGCCTGGCCCTGATGACATCCTGCCTCCTCCACCCCCAGACATGGCGTACGTACTTGTAGCATCATGCACTCTGCCCACACATGTTGTCAGCACATGGTCGCCCTTGGCAGCATGTGGTGAAAGCGAAGCCACGTTTGCGGCGGCCTTGCGCTCATCTTTTTGTTAACTTGAACATAAGCAGCCGTGGTGAACCACTGCACAGATATAAAATGTTAATGGAGGGAAGTGAAGTCTCCATTAAGGCCTGTTAATGTCTAATAGCGATTTCTTCTCTGCAGGTTTAATGATGGAACCGCAGCTCAGCAGAGAATCAGCATGCTGAGTCCAACCCATCCTCCTCCGGCGCCTCCTTCTATGTCTCCCCCGCCGAACTCCCGCCCAAACCTTTCCCCACCCCCCGCACCTCCTCCCCCGCCCCCACCCTCTGGTTTTGCTCCACCTCCTCCTCCTCCTCCAACTGGCTTCAATGGCACTCCCTCCCCACCTCCACCCTCCTTTCCATCTCCACCTGCTCCTCCTCCACCGCCCGATATGGCCATGGCTCCTCCCCCACCGCCAATCTCTACAGGTGGAGGACCGCCACCCCCACCACCGCCTCCTCCACCCCCCGGGCCTCCTCCTCCGCCCTCTGACTACAGTGCTCCTCCTCCTCCACCTCCCTCGGCCGGTGGTTTGGCCCCTAGCTCTGCTCCCAAACTTCAGCCGGCTCCTGTCAGCGATGGTCGCAGTGACCTGCTGCAGGCCATCCGACAAGGTAAGACGTAGCAGAAACACGTCAACGGAAACATGAGTCTGCTTCCAACAGGTTCCGACTCACTGAGATCCGTGAGCAATAATTTTTTATTGAATGAGTCATTTTAATGTTTTGGTATATCCAGCGTTAAGTGACATCATGTAAAGCTAAAAGGCTGACATTTAACTCAAACTCTTTATTTCTAAAAAACCAGCAGTTGGTGGGTGAAGTTTCTCCCCCACCTTCTTCTAATTAAACGAAGTCGGTGTCAAACGTTTGTGCAGGAACACTTTTGTTTGTGCTGCTGCCATTTTAAAGATATTAATAAATGTTTCGAGCGGTCATCAAAGGGTCAACCAAACATTTACAAAATCAAAATTTCTCCAATTTTTTTATCTGTACAAACAGCAAAATTAATTATATCAGTTTTGTTTGATCTGAATGAGGGAACAGGTTGATCTCTGATCCCCTTTTTATCTAATCTTAAAAATTGACACCTTATGTGGGCTGACTGGTTCACCTTTGATGACGTCTGACAACATTTATTTATATCTTTAAATGACAACAGAACAAACAAAAAATGTTTTATTTGCTGCACAAAAGTTTAACACCAATTTTATTTAACTTAAAGTGGTTGGGGTGGCAACTTCACTGAGGTCCTGAACCTTAGATATAAGATAAATGCATAAACATCAGGTCTTCTTACCTGAGTGAGAAGTTAAACTTAAGTGGAAATGAAAAGTTTTTCTGCATCCTGAAAACGAGCCCCAATCATCAGGCCTCCACCACCGTGCTTCAGAGATAGTTTCTTTTAAAGTTATATTTCCGATGTGCTTTTTGCATTTCTTCAGAATTGAAACCTTGTAGTTTGTTCACAAACTACAAGGTTTCAATTCAGATTCATTTTTATAGACAATCAATTTTGGGCAAGCAGCTAAGCAAGCTTTATTTCTTAGGCAATGTATGTCTAGGCTTTTTGTAACTTCTCTGAGCTTACAGCAGCCAGACTCCAGGATGAAGCCACTGGAATATTGTTTTCTTTAGGATTGCATAGCAACACAAATCTGCCAAAATGTTCACATTTGCTGCTGATCATGCAGTTTTCCAGCAGACCAGATTGGTTTCATCTTCCTGGTTCTGTGGGGGCTCCTTGCAGCCCATCACAGACAAACTAAACTTCGACTAACTTCTTTTTCTAGGTTTCAACCTGCGTAAGGTGGAGGCTCAGCGGGAACAGGAGAAGAGGGATCACTTTGGCAACGATGTGGCCGCCATCTTGTCTCGCCGTATCGCCGTGGAGTGCAGCGACAGCGAGGACGACTCCTCAGAGTTCGATGACGAAGAGTGGTCTGAATGATCCCGTCTCCTCTCAGCCTCACTACCACCATCTTACCTTATTAGCCTTGATCAACATCTGGTCATTTCCTTTTGTATTACATTCTTCCAGTATCAGTTTGTTTTTCCAAGCCAGTCTGTGCAGGCACCATGACGTTTTTAAAATCACATTCCTTTACCGGTTTATTCCAATTATTCAAACTTTCCGAGGCCCCGCGTGGAGATGGAAAGTGTGACTGTGGTTGCCAAAGCCTTCTTAAAGCAACTCGTAATGGTTGATGTAACAGTATTGTGTGGCGTGAAGCGCGTCTCCCTCCTGATCATCTGCATAAACGAATCACTTCCGATTTTTATTTTGCTGTTAGTCAGAATTTCGTGCCTCATTTCATTCACTGTATGACAAAACCAATAGAACAGGTTTGCACATACGCGCATAACATCCTCAATTCACGGTTGCTGTATGCCCTCCAAAGAGACATGAAATATTGACTTTAAAGTACTTTTATTCCAGAGATGTGTGTTTCTATTCCATCATGAAGTTAAATTATTGCTGAAATTTTAAATCCCCTTTAAGACACATCTCTGCCTTATTTTTTTTCTATATTAAGTCCGTTTCACTGTGGAAAAAATAACTGGTAAACAACTGGTAAATTAACTAACAATAAATGGTTGCAAGATATTGCCATACTGAACACATGGAGATAAATATGAGGTATTTGTATTGAATTTTGTTTGTATTATGTTTTTTTCTGAGACTATCTTTATTTTTTTTCTTGGGGTGGGGAGGGGAGAATCAAATTCTGTTGCTTTAATCAGTGATCAAATGAGGCAGACGTTTGCATCATCCAGTGCCTTTCTACTGGCAGTTTAGTGTCTGCTTTCAATTTTTAAGCCTATTTTATAGCAGGTTTAACTGATTAATCAAATTTAAAGCGCCTTTTATGTAAAGTGCATCAGTTCTGCTGCACAGTTGCACAGCATGTCTTGCCACATTTATGCTTTTCCTCCCTTAAGTTCCAAATGATTTGTTCCAATAAATATTATTTGAATTTAAATTCTGGTTTGGATTTATGTGAGATTGTTGGAGTTCTGAACAATGTTATGCATATGTATTCAGCGCCCCTCAGTCAATACTTTATAAAAATCTTTTTCTGCTGTTACAGCTCAAAGTCTACCTTTTTAGCCCAGGGACTAAAAGCTTTGCCCATTATTTGCAAAATGGCTCCGGCTCAGTCTGACTGGATATAGAAGTAATTTTCAGGTCTTTTCAAAGATGCTGCTGGATTCACAGAGTCTTAAATGGAATATTTTTGATTGCAAGTATTAAAAGACTTTAAATATGTCCATATGTTCTATGCAGTAGAACCTGTGTGTACTTGAGACCCAAATTTACCTTAATATGTATTAATACACAGTAAAAACCATCTTAGTATTACTGACCTGCTCTTAGAGGTACGATGAATGCCACCCCTGGACTGACTGCTTTGTAAATACCAGCCTATAGCGTGCTAAGTAGTGTTTTGGCTTTCCACTCTTCTTCTCAAAATATTTTAGAAATGAGCTACAAAAAATCTGCAAATAGATTAGTAGGTGATGGTCCACTGTATTAGGCTCTAATAGTATTTATAAACATTATAAAACTACCATTGTCCACTTTTTTAAAAGAAGTTAAATGCTTGACTAGTACAAAATTAAACATTTTGTTTCTGCAAAACCTTGTACTTAATATCTGGTTTTAAGGGCAGACAACAAAATGTCTATGTTCCCTTATCTGCAGGCTCTTCTTGGTGGGAAGTCTACGTTTAACAAAGTTTGGCTTGTAAACAGGCATTTTGTGAGTTAATAAAGTTATAAAGTTAATTGTGTTTTGTGTTATAAGGCTTCCAATTCAGGCCCTGAGATCACATCTCAGAGCAGAAAATTATAAATGTCAACTAAAACGTTTTTCTTTTTTAAAAGTTGCACGAGTTATGAGGAGCTAGCTGAGTTGAACTAGATTTATTTCCACAATTCAGAAAGCTTTTTAGTTTAAATCATACTCTGCTAGCTAGAAAGGCTTTAAATATTCTCTAATTCCTAAGAGATAAACCTTTAAAAACAATCCACATGCTTTATCCATGACTCACTGTTCTTTTTTTTTTATTATTTATCAGCAGTGGACACCTTTTGACTGCGCCTGGATCTAAATGTGCGGGGGTGGTTAAAGATCAGAAAACGAGTGGAAAGTGAGAGAACCCTCTTGCATAATCGCTTTTCCCTCAAGCCGCGGCTGCTTTGTAGATTTTAAAGGGATGCGTGAGATTCAGAAAGACTGTAATGAGGTTGCAGATTGCATTGGCAGAAAAATTATTCGGAATGCTTGAGCATCAGTTTATCCACAAGTGAGTTAACGAGCAAGAGAAAGAGGCACAAATTCACTAAAAGCTTCCTGCTGCAGTAAAAAAAAAAAAAGAAAAAGAACGATGCCGACATCATACAGTAGAAAAAAAAGACGTATTTATTATTCATCAGTATAAAACATTCATCCATCTCCAAAAGGTTGTGCAACTACAACAACAAAAAACCATATGGTCAGTACATCTCAAAGTGCTTTTATCAGCATGTGCAAAATATATTCCCCCTTGTTTCTCACACGTTTCAAGTAATTAAAACTGGGCTTTGGATCACACGTTTTCACACCATGAGGTGTTAAAAACCCAGCGCTCCCTCTCCTCTTAAAAGTGCTCACACTGATGTGGTCCAAACTTGTAGCAACCCTTTGATTGTTTAATTCTGGAGATCCAGCGGAGCTACAGTCGTCTGAGGCACAAAGTAGACACCGGACAGTACATTTAGTCCCAAGCTGGCAGCCGGCCAGCACTATTCAGTACATTCTGATTTGGAGGACTTCAGCTCTGAAAAAAATGCTGCTTGGGCGTGTAGGCGTGTTTTACTCAGTGGGAGAGCAAAAAGTTTTTCACTTTTTGAACGTTTACGACACTGAGAGTTTTGGCACATACAAAACGATATGTCTGGCATAGATTGAGTGCTGCTTTGACTGATCTCACACATCGACTGGGTAGTGAGTGCGCGTGGAGTTTGAAGATCTGTGTGGGCAGCAGGCGTGGAGCAGCACCTTCCGAATGTCTTTGTTTCTCAGGCTGTAGAGGATGGGGTTGAGCAGGGAGCTGCCGGCCGCCGGCACCAAGGTGGCGTAGGTGTACAGGGGAGGGCTGGACGCGTCTCCGAGCAGCCCCCAGAGGGAAAAGGGCATCCAGCAGCCCACAAACACACTCAGGACCAGGATCAGGCGAGAGAAACCTTTCCCACTGCTGTGTCTGCTTGGGTACGGCTGGTTGGTGGGTAGGAAGTGCCTCTGGGTTGCAATGGCGTGGGCGTGCCGCCTTGCAACGCGGCAGATCCCTGCGTACAGCTGCAGCGTTACAACTACAACCATTAGGAAGCCACCACATAGCAGGGATAGGTAGGTGCGGGTCAGAGGTCGTGCTACAGAACAGGAGTTTGGCTCCTCAAGGCAGTGCCATCCCATGGCAGGTCCTGCGCCAATGACACAAGCACCCAACCAGACCAGCAGAAGAAGGGTGGCGGCCCTGCGCCGCGACTGGCCCGAGCCGTAGGTGAGGGCGTGGCTCAACGACAGGTATCTGTCCAGGGCGACGCCCATGAGGCTGCAAAGGGAGGCGGTCAGGGAGGTCACCAGCAGCCCTGAGGTCAGCAGGTCAGACCAATCACTGGGCTCCACGCAGAACCGGAAGAGGAAGTGCAGAATGAGGGCCACGCCTGCCAGGAGGTCCGCCATGCCGAGGCTGGCCAGCAGCAGGAAGACCGGGGCGCGGAGAGATGGGGTGGCCAAGATGGTGGTCACCACAATGGCATTCTCAGTGGCAATGAGAGTCCCTGAAATGCAGAGGGCCACGCCCCAGATGGTGAGGGGTGGGAGCACGGGTTGAGTGGAGCTTTCCTGCTGGTCCAGCGGGAAGAAAGGTTCCAGACCCGAGGACTCATCCCAGGGCAGCTCTGAGGCGTTGAGGATCATGGCTGGTTCAACAGTAGCACCAGTAAAACCTAAATGAAAAGGAAAGAAAGAAGGAAAGACAGATTACCTTTAATGATTCATTATTGCATCTTTCTGTGTCCATTAAGCTGGAGTTTCCAGGGAACATTGGGTAGCTTTGAGCCTCTTGGGCAGATGCGTGGAAATTGTGGACTTAATGCAGTTATGGAAAACTCAGCTGTTATACTCATTTATTCTCTGTAAAAATCATAGTATTGAGTAGAGAATCACATGTTTGTTCTGAAATGTATCCTCCAAAACAATACATCTAGAAACTGCTCATCTTAGGTAAACTGATTTCTAAAGGCCATTAGTTGTTTATGTATTCCTACACTGGCTGACATTCACGTCTGATGGCTGATCTTCACATGTTGTCATATTTTATCAAAGTGTTTTATTGTCAAAATATGTTACAGACCAACACAATGTCATACATAACTGTCATCTGGAAAGAAAACAATACATTGTTTTTTTTTTGGCAGCCTCATGTTGTACGAATGTTTTTTTTTTTTTTTTCCCAGCAGGAACACGGAAGTTACTCTGAGATGATGGGAAAACGATTGGAGAAAGATAAAGGCCAATCCTGTAGAAAATTGATATCGGTTTTAAAAGCCTAACCACTTGGGCAGAGTTTCATCTTCTATCAGAAGAATGTTCTTACACATGCAGTCAGAGCTGCAATGGAATTGCTTAGATCAAAACATTTTTAGTTGTCGAAGGAGCTCAAAGTCTGGACCTTTAACTGGCAATCTGTGTCAAAACTTTAAAATTGGTTTTCGCATGCAGCCAATCTCTACCTAATCTAATTTTACCCCCAAAAGACTTCCAACTGTGCTTCCAGCAAATATGTTTCTCTACAAATTGTGAAGTATTAGAGAAATTCGTGCCATGTTTTTTGGGGGGTTTTTTGTACTTTCTCAACCTCATTCCCACCCTTTCCAAAAAAAACCAAAACCAAAAAAAAAAAAAAACAGCACGTGTCCTTTTCTTTCTACTTCCCAAATATATTTGATACTTTGTGTTGGTCTATTAGCTAAAACCCTAATAAAATATTCTGAAGTGCATAACGTGTACAAAACGTGAAATAAGTCAATTAATTTCTATTAATGTTAACTTGTTGGTCAACAGGATCAGTGACATCAAATTCTGTTGGCAAGTTCTGAGGACTTGAAAGGCCTTCTTAATGCAACAAATTAATTATTAATGCATAAAACAGAAAACCACGTCACTGCAAATCCGGCATTGACATAATTTTATAATTTACAGTCCATATTTTCTTTCAAGAAGAAAAAAAACAACCATGCCAGATATAAATTCCTGTCAGTTTATTTTTCAGACCTTCTCGTTTCTATTTTAAATTGGATCTGCGGCACGCAGGAGTCCTTCATCCTCCCTCCTCTCCAATCCCACAGCAAGGAGGAGGTGTTTCCCACCTCCTCGTGCGGAGAACCTTGTTGTGTAATAGTCATGCTTGCAGATTCACTGCACCACATTCACGCACATACGAAAAAAAAAAAAAAAAAAAAAACAGCATGAAAATCGATGCACCAAATGACGTACCTTTCAGGAAAGTGGTTTGCAGTAGCTGAATATAATCGGTACTCTTCTCTGATCAGATCCAGGAGAAAAATGGATGAAGACGAGGTGATGCTGCGAGGGTTTTAGAAAAGCTTCAGTCCCCGAGCTTCTGTCTCTCTCTTAGCTCCGGTTCGCATCCCCCCTCTTTTTGTCTTTCTCCTTCAATCTCTCCGGAGCGCTTACGGTGGGCAGAATGGATGCTTTTCCGCGGGACTCGTCCACAAGAGAGCTTGGCTGACGTCAGCGACTGGGAGGCTCGGCCAATCAGAGGCACGCATTTGGTATGCGGCGAGAACGATGAAGGTGGACGTGGAGGGGGGCGGCGTACGTGGAGTAATTTCATTCAGAAAAATGCGGCATCCCTGTCGCCCCTCCCACTGCGGCTCCATGTAGTTCTCATTTATGGTAAATGATGACCATCAACAGACGTCCCCCTACCCCCCCCCACACTTTCTCTTTACTCCAACACAGACATTCATCAATGTGACCCAGAGAGGATGAGATGGGGCTTGCTTTGTTTCGGGCAGTAAAAGTCCTCGGCCTGTTTTGGGGGAGTCGGCGCCGGAGCTGTCCGTGGTGCTGAAACGCAGCAGCACCGTGGGGGTGGGGTTGGGGGAGGGGGTGACTCATGGGGAGACGTCCTGCAGAGCGACGCGAATCTGCGTGAAACGAACCGCTGTATGGGGCTGTACATGAAAAAAACATACAGTTACATCAACAGATAAAGAACCGTGAGCGTTAAAACCCACAAATGTGTCTAATTTATTATGCGTGTCAGTTATCGTTCTTGGATTTTGAAGGTTTGCTCAAACAGTTTTTTATTTTATTTTATTTTTTAAATCTTTTAGGCTACTACAACTATCACTATTGGCTTTTCTTGTAGTTATGTTATAAACAAATGAGAACAATTGTGATATGCAGGAGAGGAGGGTTTTTTTTTTTGCGTCATAATTATCGTTTTTAAATGTAATTTAAATGAGAGATCAACAAAAGCAATGGGATCAATAGAAGCAACTTAATATGATTCAGGGATAATAGCACGTTTTTTTTCCTCTCACCCTCATTTGTAATGTAAAGGACTTTACATTGCGAAACAAAGCTTTCGTTACACAACATGCAAGGAAAATAGGTTGTACTGGTAGAGATAGTTTGTTTTTTTTCCATACCCCCAGACATCACAGAAACACGGATTTTAGGTTGCATAACGAAACATAAGGCAATTTTAAAATGATCTGTGACACCTTTATTATTGGTTTAATCCAGTTGCGTTATGTTTTAAAATGTGAAGTTAAACCACCAGGAAGCAACAATCCGATTGTTTAATATTCTTCTGTTTTTGTTTTATTTTTATTTATGTATTTTTATCAAATTAGAGTGAAAAAGGGAGAGTTTTTCCTTTTTCTATATTCCGAGCATTTATTCTAGCTAATCTGATTTGCAATACAGATTACATTTCCTGTTAACTAGGAGTAATTTAGCACATTTAGTTTGCTGGTTCCTGATGCATTTTCTCGTCAGTTAACAGAGAAAATCCATCCCTACGGGGCGGGGGGACCGGGGGTGTGGGGGGTGGGGGGGGGGGAACGAAAACGTGGCTTTCCCCTGTCTGACAATGAGCGTGGGTGATGCAGGATAGGTGTCTGTGAGTGGACGCGGAGCAGTGAGCTAACTGGAGGGAATCTCGTTCTGACCGAGCCTTATATGGTCACGCTTCCTGCACAGAAATGCCACCTACGCCACAGAGACGCTCTGGAGTAGCTACAACTCTCGTAACCTTAAAATAAAATAAAATAAATGTCGCGAGCTTCTCATCATTTCTGCAACATCACAGCTGGTTTTTTTTTCCAAGATCATCTGTCTGTCGTGCATGAATAACTTCCTCATAGTAGATGTCAGGGACATCGTCAATATTTTTGCAAACTGTGATTCTGATGCTCCAGTCTTTAATTGAGATGCATATCCTCGACATGTAGATCTTTTCGTGTATGTTTAAATGTGTTACGAGTAATTTTGATTATTTATAAGTGGCGTAAGTATAGATTTTGACGAGGAGTCGGAGGGGAAAAAAGAAATGCGTGTAAGGACTTTTCTCCTGTTTCTCTCTACCGACATGTCAGATTGTTTCCACCCAGACAAGCTGGGGGTCAGTGCCACGTTGCATCATGTAAGCAACATGACTGTGAGAGAAAGAGGTGGTGATTGCGGGGTTAATTGTATTAACATGCAAAGGGTGTCGTGACTGGACTGAATGCGTCTGGTCGGTCGCTGTGACTCAGTGTATCTCAATGAGACAGCTGCATGAGCGCGCGGATATCTATCTATCTATCTATCTATCTATCTATCTATCTATCTATCTATCTATCTATCTATCTATCTATCTATCTATC
>CAEGAE010017517.1:0-12436 GCA_903067095.1 Girardinus metallicus | reverse complement strand
TCTGTGTTTTGGGGGGGGTGGGGGGGCGTGGGGGGGGGGGAGAGGGGGGGGGGGGGGGTGGGGGGGGGGGGCGGGGGGGGAGAGAAAAAAAAGAAAAAGAAAACTCGTGCGCCTCTCTGGTTCTGTCGCTTCGGTATTGGGCTCCTATCACTCGGGTTTTCTCCGAGCTCTGAGAGAGAAAGAGGATTAACTTGTGAACCAATGGAAATAAGAACTTAAACGGGAGGTAAATCTGGCCACTGTCTCTTTGTGAGCACCGTCTCTAAAGCAATTAAAGCGAGAAAGAGTTTCTTCTCAGCGCCTCTCCACCTAAAGCTCCTTAGAGCGACCAGAGCTGTCCAGCGCATCTGATGGGCTTATGGGACCACTGCCCCCCCCACCCCCCGCCCCCCAACCTCATCAACCCCACCAACCCCTTTCACTGCCTAACGTAAGGTGGACACACAACACTTTTATAACAACAAAAAAAGTAATGCCTAGAAATGCCCAAATTACAAATCAGCTGATGAACAGTGAAGGCCTCAGACTATAATCAATAAAAACAAGCAGTGATTTGAGCTTTAATGCAAAAAAAAATTATACATATATTTGCACTTATTTGCACGTGCCAATATGTAACGAGCCCACTTGTTTAGTATATTTCTTACCATTGCATTCTGCACCACCAGTACCTAATTAATGCTGCTAATGACGCTTTCTGCTACTTCATTAATATATCAGGCGGCAGGCCGCAGCCTCCCTTGCACCATTCAAGGGTATTCCAGCATCTGTTCATCCCACAGCAATTAATCATTTTGATTTGTGCTTTAAAATGGACTTCTTGCAGGGAGGACCTTTTTGACAAGAATAACAAAGCAATTTTGCCAGCAGGCACCTCTCAGACACCTTATTAGCAGCACACCTCCACAGTAAGACCTGCTCCCCTTGTTCTTTTTTCCCCCTCAAATCCAGCCTATTATAGAAATGAATTTTTAAGACACAGTAGCAATGTTATGGTTTTATTGTCAGCAGCGTGCCTCTGAGTCCTCCTAAAATCCCTTTTTATTGGTGACAAGATCTCGGAATCTCGTCAGCAAATCCCTCCTCTAAAAGTTTTCAACCTGTCAGTTTCCTGGAAAAGCTGGATAATTCCCCCCCCTCTTTTTTCCCCCGTCTCCCTTCATCCCCTTCTCTCTTTCTCTCTGCCCTCTTTTCTCCCTTGTCTCAATCCCTCTGTCTCGTTTCTTTTTCCTTGCCTTCTCTGCTCTCGGTCTTTTTCTCTCTCTGGCCCGGATCCCTCTGCACAAGGGCCCCCATTGTATAGTCTTAATCCAGAGGCAACACAGCTTTAGGGACATGCAGGGATAAAAGGCCCATCAAGCCCACAACTTTATGGGG
The DNA here is from genome assembly GCA_903067095.1 of Girardinus metallicus. Classification (NCBI taxonomy): domain Eukaryota; kingdom Metazoa; phylum Chordata; class Actinopteri; order Cyprinodontiformes; family Poeciliidae; genus Girardinus; species Girardinus metallicus. The sequence goes on along the minus strand of CAEGAE010017517.1, from coordinate 11,059 downwards.
GCAAATCTCTCCCTAATCCTTCGCTTTATCTAAACAAAAGCCCCTCTGCCCTAATCCACCTATATGCGTTTGAAAAAAAAAAGAGAGGAAAAAGCAACGAGAGTGGCACAGAATAGGAGAGGAGGAAAGAGAGAAAACAAGATATTGTCAGAAAGGAGAAAAAAAAATCTCACACTCTCGGATCAAACCGGGAGAGATCATCATGGGAAGGTCAGGATTTTTTGGAAGAGGGAAGCTCCGCTGACAGGCTCTCACCTGCAGACGTTTGAAGTGTGCTGACCTCTGACTTGAAAGCAGATTTTAATCGAACCCTCTATTCATGTACACATTGGCAGTCGTTGCATTAACAGCATCCTGCAGGACGCCTGATTCCGAGATCAAAACAGAGTTTCAAATTATTGGTAATGGCTAATTCAGCCCAAGTTTGACCCTTCTAAATGTACAGTTTCATGAGAAGAAAAAGAAAAGAAATATGCCATTTACTGTCCCACAGCGGGGAAAGTTATGCATACATATTCAAACTAAGAAACAAACAAATAAGAATAGGAAACTGTACATTAAGGGCAAATTTATGTAAATAGGAAATAGGCACTGTTCATGCTTGTTAAAGATGACCGTTTCACCAAAAGAAAAGTACAGAAAATGTAATTTTCTGTACTTTTCTTTTGTAATTTCTGTAATTTTGTACAGTTCAAATAAAGGTTTGATTTATATGAAACATTGTTTTTAACAATCTCTTTACAGTGTGGACAATATTTTTACACAGACGGAACAGATTTTCGATCAGATAATGTTTAGATTGAGGTTGTATTTTATTACAGCGCTCACACTGTTTTCGTTGCCTCGACATGTGGATAAGAAACTTATTCCCAAGTTGTGGGATCAAACTCTGGTCATCTGCAGGGAACATTAATATCCTCCATGTTTGTGGTGCCTGTTCTACCACTGACAGAAACATTTTTATCCCGGTGCTCGTGCTGTCCCCAGACAGAATGACTCCCTGTGCAAAAACTGCTATTACCAAATCAAAAAAACACCTCTGCCAAAATGCATATTTATACCACATGCTAATATAGTGAAAATATTATTTGAAATATGTTTAAATGGACAATGACAGGTGTATTTGTTTTAGTATGGTGCTGAAAAAGGCTTTTATTTAAAGAACAAAACAACCCAAAACTTCCCGGAGAATTTGTCCAACTGCAGAATTGTTAAAAACAAAATAATTAAGACACTTCATATTTCTTCTCTATGAATTTGTTCATATACAAAAAAAACACTTTAAAGAAGAATTGTTTTAAACTCTGATGAAATTGTAGAAATTGTAACCAAACTCACTGATCCTTGCTGTGATGCAGAGAACAGTGAGGCATGATTAATCTGGACATGTTGATACTTTTATATTTAAATAAAGACTAGAAAGGTTTTTTTTCTTTAGGTATATGCACACAATGAATAGTTTTATTTTGTTTGTTCTTAATAAATAGCAAAACGAGAATTGGAGCTAAGTTTGATTTCTAATTGCTCTGTTTGAATTAGACATTGGGCAGTTTTCCAAGCGTACATAGCATATTCAGTAAATTTGAATATGTAATCTGATGAGGCTTGTTTGTCAGATTAAAAGTGACTTTGTAAATAACTTTTAAGCAGGTATTACAAATACTATTCAATAATCCCACATTTTTGTATTAAACATGGTCTGACGTAAATTTTAAAGATTTTGTGTATTCATACTATAAGCAGAAAATGTTTATGTAGAGCACATTTCAGTAACAAGGCATTTCAAAGTTCTTTATATATAAATATAAATATAGTAAAATATAGTAACCAATTATGAAACAAGCAATGAACATTACATTTTGTCTAAAGCCTACTCTCTCAGTGGAAGGACTTTAGAGCCGGTTCCTGGTTTTAGTCAGAACACCAGCAGCAGCGTTCTGGATCAGCTGCAGCTGGAGGATTGATTTGTTAGGCAGATCTGTGAAGACACTACTGCAGTAATTAATGCGACTAAAGAGAAACGCCTGGATGGGTTTCTCTAGATCTTGCTCCCACATTCGTTTTCTAAGCTTATAAATGTTCTTCAGGCGATAGAAGGCTGATTTTGTAACTGTCTTTATGTGACTCTGAAGGTTCAGGTCAGAGTCCATCGCTACGCTCTAATCCTGCCATCTACATACACATTACATCCATCTACAGTCTGGGTTCCCAAACTATTCAGCATCCGATCCCCAAAATAACAGCAGAGACTGGTGACCCCCTAAAAATACATATAATAACTTCCTTCTAATTATTTAAACATAAATATTTATTTATAAATTAATTTCTTTTAAAAAATGACTTAAAGGTATATTACTATACATTTTATAATGATACATTTAATTATAATTTTTTTCATTTCATGACATATTTATTTATTTATTTATTTATTTATCTAACCCTACATACACCTCAGGAATTGCATGATTTTAAAAATAATTTAGCTCCCCACCCTCCCAGCCCACACTTTGGGAACCCCTGATCTACAGTAATGCCATTGAGTTAATGTCTTTATACTTACATGAAATGATTGTCCCTGCATTAAAGAATCCCCCATCCAGCACCGACTTTCCCTACGGAGACAGTTTTATGGAAGACTCTTCTGGACTCATCCAGTCTATAATGCCATTGGACGTGATCTCCCTTTCCCTCTATTTTCCTCTAATTAAGGAAATGCGTGTGTGAGGCCAACTCTTAGCAGCAATGACAAAGCTAAAGCTTCTCAGAAAACCAGAATCCCTTCACTTTCCCTCAAACATCTGTCTTTATGGCAGAAAATCCAGCCGTATCAGGTTTGTGCCAGACAATCAGACTCTAATCTAGAGATGGATTTAGAAGATCAAGAGCCGAGGTAAAGACAGATGTAAAGTTCAGGGAGCTAGTTAAAAAACTGCGACATTACAGGTGAATATTTAAACATCATAACTATTTAATGTATTTTTTTACGCTTTTTTTTTTTTTTTTACTCCTTAAAACGTCATTTACTGGAGGTTTTTTCAATCACAATGCCACACTGTGAGTTTTTCCTCGACTCTGTGACTCTTTCAATGAGTTGCCTTCATTAACACCCTCAATTACCTTCGCCTCTTTGGCTCCATTCCCTGCTAATAGAGCTAACCCAGAGCTAATGAAGCAAATAGTTGGGACAATTTAATCATTAGAGATAATTAAGACAATCCAATGCAATCCAACCCAGAGCAGGGCAGGAGAGAGAGAGAGTGAAGCCACCAAACGAAACATCATTCTCAGCAAAATCAGCCAGAGCAAGCACAATTCGTCAGCCTGGATTGTGTGAATCGTTCCCTCTGGTGGTATTGTTCATAATACTTGAATTATTATAAGGCTGATCAGCAGCTGGCTGCAGGCAGCTCCGGTTCCCCCATGCAGGGATTACACCTGGCCTCAGGAGGGGGAAAATGTTTCCTAAAGAGGCACGCAGACAGAGGAGACGCAATGCATTCCACCACAATAAAGCAGAAATCCTCTTCTTCACAGCGTATTACAGGAATGAACATAAGGGATTGTGTCATTGTTGGCTCATAATCTGGCTTTAAACTCCTTGTTTTACAAATGGGTCTCTTTAAAAAGCTTTTTTTTTCTTTTTTTGTCCAGATCTTTCCCCCCCCCCTCTTGTTCATCATCCTGTGTTTACTTGCTGTTTCCTCATCAGCAGTTTTTACTGTTTCTCTGTCTGCTCATATGGCATTATTTTTTGAGAAGTATTGCAAAAATGATCCGAATTTATCATGTTTAACACACACACACACACAAAAAAAATCAATCTGCAGGGTTTTATTTTTTGTATGTGAAGTGCATCTCTTTCTTATTAGCTTGTAACGATAGTGTCACAGAAATAGATGATAGATGTTGAAGTGTAATGATTTTGGATATACCGCTACAGATGTAAAACTCTAACATGGCTGCCTTTCTTTCTTTTATCTTTCATTTAACAGAACAAGCAGCCTGCGAGAAGTCAGTCCTGACAGAAAAACCCAAGTTCCCATGCTCTCTAGTATCTTCTGTCATTACAGTGGAATATTTTATTGATATTCATGGTAGAAATAAGAAATTCTAGGATGGATCTAAACTTCTTTTCTTTTCTTCAGAAGAACTAATTTACTCTGGAGACTTAAACGAAAAGGGCAGTATTATGTATTTTCCAGGCATATAATGCCATTTTATGGTACAATCAAGTAACTGTGTTAGCTTCAGTTGTTATAAAATTTTGACTTCAAAATTCTGTCATATAAAGCTCAGCTGAAGGAAGCAGGATGTGATTTTTAAGTCATGATGCAGTCATGATGCAGCTGATTCAATGACAGATACAAAGGAAACAGGAAAAATGTAAAGGAAGCTCTGCCAGTATTGACTGGGGAGAATTTTCAGGCCACAGACAGTTTGACACAAAGGAGGGACATATGATGTCACATGTTGTTTTGAATAGGAATTTTGATTTCAATAGTCTTACAGAATTTTGCAACAGTTTCATAAATTAAACTGACTTTTGGGTGCTCCCTTTCTGCAGGACCGAGGAGAGAACTTTAGCAGGTAAATCTCACATATTGGAAGACAGGAGGTGTCTGTGGGTTAGCTGAATACCTGCTGACTTTAGTTTAAAACTGTAATTTTATTTCTTTTACTGCTTGCCCGTGCTTCCTGTTGGCTTTAGTTATTAAAAGCTACAGAATTTTGTTTAGAAACACATCATGGCACAAAGACTGCTCACAAATCTTATTTCTTGCTTATGCTGTTGAGAAGTTCTGCCCCCTCTGCAAAAGATCCAGAATGTGGTGCAGACATAAAATAGATTACTAATGACAAAACAAAAGAACAGCACAATTCAACATAAAAAATATTATTTTCTTCTTTTTGTGATAGTTTGGTTTTGCCATGAATCCGGCTTGTGTATAGGGCCTAGCAAAAGTATTCATACCGCTGATGTTTTGCTCATTGTCACCAGATACTATCCTGCAGTTTTACTGACATTTTACTTCACCACAGCTGTAAAGAAAGTTAAACTTGGTTTTGAAAGTGTCTTAATACTGGAAAACTGACAATGTGGCATGCATTTGTATTCAGTTCCAATAGTCAATACTCGCATTTTCCAGACTATAAGTTGTTCTGGAGTATAACTCACAAAAAATGCATCCTAGACTGGAACTGCATTTAGTCACGTTTATTTAGACTTTGTTGAATGTGAGGGGAACCTATTTCATGTTGATGATATGATTTGATGACACATTGTGTTCAGTTGCTTTTCAACGAACTAAAGGAAACTGTTGACTTTGTCTTGGAAGTCTGCTGGAAAAGCTCCACTCCACCAGTGAAGTGCGCAGTGCAGCAGAGCGAAGCGGAGACGCATGCAGGGAGGCAGTTTCATGGCATGAACAGTAACATCGCAAAGGCCGGTCTTCAAAGTGATCCATCTCCTTGGCAACTACCAGGGCATGAGACGTAACTGCACCTTTTACAAGCATCAACAGGTGTTCCAGCAGTTTTGAATGTTAGCACCGACAGACAAATTGTCAGAACAGCAACAGCATGTTCTTTATGTAGTCCTCTGTGGTTCCTTCAGGTCTGGTCATCTTCCTTTCACTCCTGCAGATGGTAATGTTTAATGAACCAAGGATTAAACATTACCACATTACAAGACCTACTCGAGCCATGGGCCTCTGCAGCTCCTCCAGAGTTATCACAGAACTTCTGGCTCCTTCGCTGATTAATGCTCTCCTGCCATTTTTGGGTCACTTGAGAGATTTTTATTTGCCAAAATCTGAAGCTCTGTATAATTTTCTTTCTCCCTCACAATAATACTCAATTTTGAGTTTTGAAATTTATTGTTGCGGCAAAATTTTTATTTAAATGTTGTGAAAACTTATTTATCCAGACTGTTATTTATTTAAAGCCTCACCTTTCTCTCTGTCTGCTCTGGCTAACAAGCAGTAATGAAGTCATTCTGACAACCAGTGGAATCGCAGGAGCTTTTCATCGGGTTTTTGTTAGGACTGATTTGTTTGGGTGATTGAGACTCGTGACAGATTCGTTAGCAGAGGCTCTGCGGCTGATGGATACGGCTTACTTCGGGTGGACCAAAATGATTTATGGGATATCAATGTTTTGGAGTGCTTAACTGACTGAAACTGATATGAATGAGAAGTCTGATGGAGTCTTTAAATCAAACAGTAATTTTGGATGATTAGGAGTTATACCTCTGCTAAAACCTCTGATTCCAGTCAACTGATTCCTCCTCAGCTCTTGCTTCAGTTCTTCCGGCCTGATCCTCCTGCTCCTCCTGCTCCTCCTGTTCTGCTCCCTCTGCTGCCTCTGAATGGAGTCTTGCTGGGCCCAACTGACTGTGTAACTAGCGGGCCGGCCCTCACAGTGGGGTGTGGGATTGTTAGAGAGGCTGTGTTTACATTTGGTTGAACTGTATGTTTTTGCCACAAGCGCCATGGATTCATCCTGCGTCCTCAGATTTAAAACTGTGATTGCTGTCACCACCGTTTCTACACACACACATGCACACGCACACACGCACGCCCCAACACACACACACACACACACACGTGCACACACGAACCATCATATCATCTCTCAGTGTTTCTCCACAGCAGGGAGTAGGAGGAAGAGACTAATGGATATGTTTGTTTACCTATTTGTCCTTGACATGATCAATCGATCAACTGGCTAATTCACTGTCACTGTGGACTCATTACATTTCCATTTAAATAGATTTCTTTGATGCTTCATCTTGGACTTGTCTTTCCTTTGAATGCATGGATGTACAGTAAGGATGTTCGTAAGCCAGCTCGTTATTATTTAAAGAGGCAGTGTTATATAAAATCAACTTTTTTGAGTTTTTCTTCAAGTTGTAACATTATTCCCTCATCAAAAACATACATGGAATGTTGACTTCATTTTTTAATGCATGTTTGAGAAATCCTTTAATTTCCCCTGCCAGCCATTCAGCAGTGCAAAACGCCTGCGTGGACCTAGCCCCGCTTTTCAGGATGAAGCTGCTTCTCTGAGCTGTGCATCAGCTGAGCTCATCATAGGAGCTTTTTCTCAGTTTTATGCTGGCAAAAACATTCTTAAAGGGTTAATAGAGGAGCCATGTTGTGAAAGACATTTCTGGCTCTGATTGGTTGGTTTTGACCTGAAAAGGTGCAATAGTAACTCTGGGAGGAGTTGGAGGAGATTGATCTCTTCACAGATTATCTGTCTCATATTACACAATCACGACATGGAGATAATGTCAACAAATATGTAAAAAACAATTCTTTTTTTTATAGACGTTACATACTGCAGCTTTAATGGATGAGTGGACTCAGATACAGGAGCCAATGCCCCCTTTTCTGTGACATCTTCTGGGACTCAGTTTTTTCATTGGCTTGTTTGGCCATAATAGGCTTTATATGATGACTCTTCACCTCTGTCAGATCCTGCCATGATCCAAACAGAAACACACATTCATCACTACCAACACACACCGGCGCACGGTTCCGATCAATAGCCATAAATTTGATCCTTGACAACCTGACACCTGCACCCTGTTTCTCCTGACCACTCCTAAGGTAACCCACACCCACAGACGAGCACTTTTCCTCCCCTTCTCTCTCCTTCCTTCCCCTGATGCACTTGTCAAGGACCTCGTTGACCCCTGACCCTGCCCCACTTGACAAAGTCATTGATTTCTCTTTTTTTTTTCCTGACGACCCTCTGAATCCGGGATGAAAAAAGGCGAGAGCCAGGGAATTAGTCTCCACAGTCAGGTAAAATGTTTGGGAAGCTGGGGATGATGAGGAAGGATCGATGCTCTGATGGCTGAGCTTGCAGCATTAGAAACAACAGTCAGCGCTGGAGGAAAGATGAATGAGGAACAGACCGGGAGAGGCTGAAAGAGGTGGAAGGATTTTGTTGTATTTTTGTCAGTTTAATTGTAAATTACTGTTAGTATACCGTGCCTATGAAAACCTTTTAACCACATCGGCTGTTTTACCCTTTTTATTGTTATTCAAAATCAATCATGATCAACAAATTCTAATTGATTTCTACACAATAATGACAATTAAATAAAAATATTTAATATAACACAAGTGAATGCATAATATTTAGCTTTGTTTTCACTCACCGTATAATTGCACAAATTGGAATTATAAAAATAAATTTGCTTAAATTGGAATAAAAAAAAAAAAATCTAGTCTTTTTTTTTATATGTTTCCGCTCTAGGATGAGGTGATTTTCCAGCTGTATCAAAATTTGTGTATTTTGCAAAACTGCAACGGAAACAATTTTTTCGCTTTACACAAGTCATGTGATCGACAATTGGATGTTACTACTGCCGGAAAAGACAAAGAAATGTTATGCGGATGAAGGTGCGGCATGTTTTTTGATGATTTATCACGTAACAAACTTACGTGTGATTTCATTTGCATTTCTTATTTAACTGAAACGCTGCAATTACGAAGTTGTGTTTCTTCGAGATCAGTGGAATATCGACAACATTTTTGTAAACGTTTGTAAAGGAACTGATTTAACATTTAAAACTCTGCACCACATCTCTTATTTTGTGAGGCTCTGCTGGACCTTTAGGAGCTGTAGGAGAAATATTTCCATAAAGTACTTTAAGCCGTCAGCTCATGACTGAATCCTCTGGGCTGACCGTCACCTTAGTCTGAGAACTTTGTTGGGTGTGTTCTTTAGTTCTTGCTGATCTCAGCAAAATGTACATGCAAAGTTTTCTGTGAGCTTACTTACAGCAGGAGCCTGAACAGCCTGCACACATGGAAACTGTTGGAGTATTTGCCCCCTGTTTGTGCTAATTCAAACTGCCCCCAGTGGAAGGACACTATAGGATCGCAGGGGGTTTTTACATCTGGCAGCCCTGATGTAATGCTCAACAGAACTAGTCCTAACTTCAATGAAATACATTGATACAAATTAGGGGTGCACAGATATGAAAATTTGGGCCAATGTCAATACATTGGTATTGCTGTTTTGGCTGATAACTGATATTTACCCACATATACATATATGATATATATTTCCTTACGCGTTTGACACCTTGAAAAACACAACCACGCCACTGACTTCCCCACTGTTTCAGTCAAATTCCCCACAGTCCTGCTTCCCTGTCACATGACCAACCTTCGTCTTTCCGCCGCCAGAAACAAACGGCAACAAGATTCAAATAAACATCAGTTATTGATGTCAGCCCAGTTTAATTTGTCGAAGTTAGTGCCAATACATTGTGGATCCCTAATGAGAATACATGATAGGACATTATGAAGCAGCTAGCATGTTACACAGAATGTTAGCATCCTGATCTCAGGTTTATTTACATCTTCACAACCGAAAGTTGAATCACTTCACCCTGGTGTTGGATTATAATCAGAACTTCTTGAGGGATGCCTCAGAGTTCATCAGACAAATAATTAGACTTTACGCAGTAGAACAAGCGATCTTCGACTCCTTGAGCTTGTTTTCTTTTCAGTCGTTCCCACAGATGTGTTTGCATTTGTCTCTCAGAGTTGGATGCAGAAAGCTTCCTCAGCAATCATGGCTCCCTTTTAAAAACACAGCTTGCAAAAATCCTTTCTCAGTCCTCCACTCCTCATGGATCAGGTTGGAGATTTCACAGTGGTGTTTGGAGGTGACACACTTCTACATAATCTTTTTCTTATTTAATTTCCCGCCATCCTCTCCTGTGATTCTACCCCTGTCACTTTAGACGCAGCTGAGAGACTGATTTGGCTTCCATAATCTGTTCTCCCATTGCCCCCTCCTCTACTTGGAGGAACCTTGAAATATCATATAAGGAGATTATTTCATTCGTAATTGATTGAGTGACTCTTCAGCCCAGACCGAAATACTTCAAAGTGTGTGAATTAAGACTCGGGATGGGATGACTGAGGCAGGGAGGGGCTGGAGGAGGCTTCGTGGCTCCATTAGGCTACCGCTGAGGTCGAGCTGCTGAGCCTCTTTGGCTGGCAAATAAGAGCTGAGTCTGATCCTAAGATGGCAGCAAGTTGGCTAAACCAAGAAGTATTGGTCAGAGGATCTCCGTCTGCCACAGCGGCTATTTGGCTACGTCTTTATTTCTGAGGCAGATTCAAAGGATGTGGAAAAAGTTTATAGAAACTTTGATTCAACTTAAAACATCTTTTAGCACGTGGCTCTGTTTAGCACCCCTTATGTGTTTTCTGAATATTTGGATGTTATTAAAGGGGCAGTATTATGTGATGAGCTTTACATCATGCTATAACATTATTCCCTCATCAAAAGCATTCCTGGAGTGTTGTCTTGATTCTTTCATGCAGGTTTTAGAAATTCTTTAATCGGCCATGTCAGCTGGATGGACCAAGGCGCAGCTCCTCCTCACAGCTGCAGTTTCCAAGCTTCTGAGCTTCTAGCTCATAGAACATCCCTCTCCTGCGACTCCCGCACTCAGCTCCTTCAGACTAGCCAGCAGCAATTAGAAAACACCTGGTGGAACTGCGCATCTGCTGAGCTCATAATAGGAGCTACTTCTTATCTCCTGCGACTCCCGCACTCAGCTCCTTCAGACTAGCCAGCAGCAATTAGAAAACACCTGGTGGAACTGCGCATCTGCTGAGCTCATAATAGGAGCTACTTCTTATCTCCTGCGACTCCCGCACTCAGCTCCTTCAGACTAGCCAGCAGCAATTAGAAAACACCTGGTGGAACTGCGCATCTGCTGAGCTCATAATAGGAGCTACTTCTTAGTGTAACGCTGGTAAAAACGTTGTTAAAGGATTAGTAGAGGAGCAATGTTGTGATGACTTTCTGAAGGAGGAGTTTCAGAAAGAGGAGGAGTTTTTAAAAACTTAAAATTCCATCCATCCATTACACCCCTGTCCCTTAGTGGGGTCAGGAGGTGCTGGTGCCTATCTCCAGCCACGTTCCGGGTGAGAGGCGGGGTACACCCTGGACAGGTCACCAGTCTGTCGCAGGGCAACACAGAGACAAACAGGACAAACAACCATGCACTCACACACTC